>JAQFVV010008496.1:0-29554 GCA_028023455.1 Epiperipatus broadwayi | reverse complement strand
AACCTGTTAGCCACTTTATTTTCCATTCCCCACTCTAAATTTTCCCATATTCTGCTCCATCCCATTTCCACAACATAATCTTTGTCAACTCTATAACCTTTATATCTAAATCCCCTATATCTTTTCCCAAACCCAGCATAAAAACCAATAATTCACTTTCTGTATAATCACTTTTTTCATATTTATTCTTCCATAACTTCATTATATGTACCCTTTCTGTTTTCAAGCACTTACATTCAATTAACAAATGCCTAATATTTTCTATTCCTTCCTTACATAATTTACAAAATAAATCACCCATTTTTTCCATTTACATGTATATTCTCTTGTAGCTAAAGATCCCGTTCAAGCCTTAAATAATAAACTACTTTCCTTACTATTATCATATATTAACTCACACCTAATATTCTGTTTATTTCTATATATATATTTAAACTCTTTTTACTCTCCATACTATTTCTCCATCTATTCTTTATTAATAAATATATTCTTTTATCCCATTCCTTACTACTACAACACTCAACAATCCTCTTAACACAATCATCCCATCTTTTGTACAAATATACTGATATAAATTCTTTATCCAAATCTTTTGCATACCGCATTACCTTTCTCACCCATCTTGTTACCTGCCCTTTACTCATAACCCAATTAAATACTATTTTAGCTATTCTTTTATTATCCATAAACTGCAATCTACCAAACATTTTCATTTTACTTTTTGCATCTCTCATATGAAAACTTGACCATCCCATTTCTCCTTGAATTGCCTCTTTTGCTGTCCATACATCTGCATCCAATGTATGTCTTCCTACTTCTCTTTGAACTTTTTCTAAATAATTTAATACCTCTTTACTAACATATAATGCATCATTACCATATGTTAACCCTGCTACTGCAACTCCTTTCCATATAATTCTAACTACATCATATTTATTATATGAAAACACTGTTAATTTCTTTATCAATCCCTTTCTTTTCTTTGCTTCATTTATCAATTTTTTTTCCCATTCATCCAAATAATTTTTCTGATTACTTAAAATAATTTCCAAATAACTATATCTATTCACCACACTTAACTTAATATCTCCCAATAAAAATTCTACATCTTCTCTTTCCCCAGTATTAACCATCATTATATTTGATTTTTCTTCACTAAATTTAATCCCCATCTCTTTACCAACCCTTGCATATGTCCTCAACATAACTTCCATATCTTCTCTTCTTTCTGCACACAAAAATATATCATCCGTAAAAAAAAGACCTGACAAAATATATATTCCCTTACTACCTATTAACGGTATCTCTATCCCTCTTCCTAATCTTTCTATTGCTCTTTCTATTTCACTCAAATACAACACAAACAAAATAGGTGACATAGGGCATTCTTGCCTTAGCCCCACCCCATTTTTAACTTTAATTGATTCTATATTCCCTAATTGATATATATAATAATTATTTTCATATAATTTCTTAATATCTATTAAAGCTTCATCCAGTCCCAAATTTTCTAAACTTATCCATAATCTATTTCTATATACTCTATCATATGCCTTCTCTATATCTATAAAACTCATATATAACTTTATCTAAATTCCTACTCATATCCATAAGTTGTGTAACTACAAATAAACTATCTCCTATACACCTATCTAATCTAAAACCTTGCATTTCCCCCACAACATTATTCCCTTCCATCCATTTTACAACTCTTCTAACCACCATATATGAGAAAACTTTATACAAAACTGATGTTACCGCTATTGGTCTATAATTATTCAACTTTCTATGAGGGGGTATTGTGACCTTTTATTTAGGTCCCTGTATTAAATAATCCAAAATTTTAAATCATAATAATATATCTGGCATGAAAATCTTAATAAGTGGCTTTAAATAAAGACTGTTCTGGATGCACTAGGAAATCTGCTTGAGTGGAGAAGAGGTTTTAAACCCAGTGTGGGCTTTTACTAGGGATAAAATAATAATTTTATCAGTATTATTATTAATTGGGAGATAAATATTGCTATTTTTATTGTTGTTGAATAGCAATTGAAATAAATAAACAAATAAATTAAATTTATTAAATCTTGTAAAATAAATGGTTATAGTCAATTCCTTAAGCATTTTTTTTTGTAGTGAATCCAAAAATGATGAATCTTGAGTAGTTATTAAAAAAGAATGTAGGTAGAGTAATATTAATATATTCACACTAAGGTTATTGGTCCATTTTTTACCACAATGCATTGTAATAAAAGCTATATATTATACAACAAAGTTGTAGGGAGGGTGATTAAGAAAAAGAGAATCAAAAATCAACAAACTTCAACTCTACTCTTATAAAATAAGGAAGAAAAAGCTGAAAAATCAGAAAAATTGGGAATCTAATTGAATAGGATTATAGTATATTGTTATCTAAAATGATTGAATAGAAATCTCAAAGCCTTGCTATTGTTTTCACACCATTTTTTCCATCGACTGGTAGTTCCTGAAAGTCATACTGGAAGAGAGAAATGAAAGCCATGTGGAAAAGTCCTTACCTAAATAAACATTACTTCAGATGCAGAACAATTCAAGAAAATGTAAGAAATTATTTTTATTTTATTGATATTGGTTAATTTTCAGATTTTAAAGTGATGCATAAATTGTTTGGACTTAAAAGAAAAAGTTGACAATGTTGATTTTCGCGCTATTATTATTATTTAGTAGAAAAATATGTTTGCTTGTAAATTAAAATATCAAGAAAAAATAATTCAAGATAAGAAAAGTATTATGATATATATAGTAAATAAATCAAAAAGTCATGTTTGAAATCATCTAAATTTTAATAAAGTAAAAGGAAAATGCATGAATTTATTGCTTATTCTTATTAAGAAGTAAAACTCGTCTGCCAGATAGCTATCGCACCAACCTATTTAACTATAGAAATGGAAAGTTATGGATTAAGTAGAATGCTAAGGATATCATATGTATAATTGGATAAGTTCTTCTTGGTATTGCTAAACAGTTATTACCTTGCCAATGGAAATGTAATTAAATAAATATTTACTTTTAAAATTTTACTGTGCAATGTGTATAAATAAGATTTTAAAAATGGTTTAAAAATGCCCATATTGTTTAAAGATTGTTACATATATTGCCGCAGGAGGAAAAAACAGAATCAATAAATAATTAAAAAAAAAAAAAATTGAATATGTTAATTATAATGAAATTCTAAAGTCATTTTTAAAGGAAAATTATCTGGATTAAAATGTGAACAAACCGATTTTAATTATGCTACACTGGAAAAGTGTTTGAATATTGTCTGATTACGTTAACATTGATTAGGATGGTCAAAAATATATATATATATGCATTATTTTCGGAATGTTACTCATCATAATATCAGTTCTTATCATTTCAGCTCACAAGGATAAAATAAACTTTACTAATAGGATAAACTCTAAAAGGAGAAAATGTTTGTTTATTATTTCTTATTATTATTGCTATGTTAGTTTATAAGACTTACGTCATGTGTCCTTTGGAAAAATTTTTATGTATAAATTTTTTTTATGTATAAAGATACATATATTTATTATTACACATATTTTTGCTATTTTCCCAATTTGGGGGAAACATAATATTAAATGTCATTTATCTGGGGAGAGGGGATGATATATTTACCTCTCGTACTTTTAAAATAGTCATTAATATTTTATTAAAGAATGAACAAACAGACTTAAGTTTTGTCAAAGATATACTACAGACCTAATTGTTTTTTTATGAAAGAATTAATATAAGTTTTTATTTATTTATTAAGTTTGCTTATGAACATGTCCACTTTAAATATAAAATGTTGATTTATTTGTTTATCAAGCAGTGATTCACCTATAGATAGGTTAATTATAAAAATGATAGTGTGGTGGACATAGGCAATGTTTTAGTGACATGTGTATTTGACTTTTGATGTCTGTTCCTATGTTAATACCCTAAACCTATTCATCTCAAATTTTAATCAATTATTAATTGCATGGAATATGATAATTGCCCTTATCATATTCTGATAAAAAAAATGGCTTTAGTATAATGCACTACTTTATAACTTTTGAATTCTAAATTTAAAATTTGTGCATACCCTAAAGTCCTAAATACACTGTTCTTTTTTATAATGTAAATGATAGTTCAGCTTAAATAAGGTTTCATTATCTTATTCTTTAAGATAGGCTAGATAGTAATAAGTGATACTCTGAATATCATTGTATAAATTGGTCATATTGACTAATAGTATGCTCAATGGGATACCAAGTATTTTTCATCCCTGAGTTTAATTTAATGTATTGGTTTTATTTCATACAATGTCTCTGAATTAAAATTTGTAAATATTGTAAATAAATCTTGTTGTGTTAAGAATTTATTTAGTTGTCTGTAGTCTTATTGCTAATCACCATATACACTATTATTGTTATTGCTATCGACATATCAGAAGATTATATATTGAAATCATCATCGACCAATATAGTACAATTAACTATATGTTGTTATATCCTAATGATTTGGTTGAGCCCTATAATTTATTAGTACATCTAAGGCATCATCAATTAACAATTAAATATTATGAACCTGGAGGACCTATTGTTTTAAGTGATATACTGAAAGAAAAACACTTAGTCTTAGTTTAATCAGTTTATTTGAACCCACAGATCTATCATTCACTGATCTTGATCACATGGTTTATAATTATTTGAGAAAAGGAATTTGGTAAGTTATTGTTTTTAATTATTAAAAAGTCATTCCTATTCCTAAATTTTAAAGTTTATATTAGTTATAAAGTTTCTTTGGAACTGCTAAATACAGTTGTTAATTTGAGTTTATATTAAGAGCTGTCATGTGCATTATATTTGGGTAGTGGCAAAATCCCTCTCACTGACCCAAATATGTTGTATAACAATTTTGAAATGCTAGAACCGTGAGAAGAATTAGTTGTTAAGTTTCAAGGTAGAATTTAAATTTATAATACATTTTATAGCTAGTTATTTATCATAGTTATACTTGAAGTAGATTACTTTCACTGTTCTATGAAAGTCAACCAAACTTTAAGATGTAAACTTTTTTTTTTTTGTCATAAAAGATATAGTTTATTTAGACTTTATGATAAATATTCTGGTTTTGTCAAGCTTGGAATCCCTATTTTTATTTAGCTTAGCTTCTTACCATTTAATACAATATTAGTATATAGTTCAAGATTTCAGTCTCCATCATCAACATTGTTTGCATTCTTTTATTATTCATTCTCATTTGACATTAATTCATTATCATAATTGATTAATCATTCATTAATTTTATTCTTTTATCATCTTAAATATTCATTAACTCTTATTCTATCATTACCTTAATCATTCATTATTCGCATACACCTTCATTTCTTTTCTCTTCATTCTTAGAATCATTTCATTTGACTAGTTAATTATTAGTTATTTATTGGTTTGATGGATATTAAATTTATTTCATCATATTTGTTTTGTTTGTTTGTTATGTGGATTTTAAAGTTGGTTTGACCAGAAGTTATCATCTTTATTAATCACCTTGTGATCCCCAGTGGATCTATAGTTTCATGCTACTTTTATGCAATAAAGGAATCATCTCATTAGTTTAACATTTTTGTTTCTTCACACTTATATTCATGATTATTTGGGTAGTGAAGGTTACCAAAGGTGGATCTGGTGCCATGAAATGTGTGGCCAGATTCATGTACATGATTCCAGTGTTCAAAGAGAAGGACACAAAGGTGGATTATAGCACCAAATGTGAGTCTAGATTAGTTGATGATCCAAAGAAAAGGTCACATAGGCGGATTATAATATATCTCTATACAGCAATGCCACCCAGTGCAAGTCATAATTGATGGATGTTAGAAGATTTGTGTATCAAACATTAGTGTGTTTTTAGTTTGAGCTCATAACTTTATAGTTAATTGGAAAGGGATCTAGGTGCAAAACTCTCAGATCCAAGGCTTTTTACTGATGAAGACCACAAGCTAGATACTAGGTAGGAATTTTAATGCACAAATCTTCTAAAATCCATTGGTTGCTATAACTTGGATTGAGTGGCACTACTATAGTTCTCATTTTTTTAAAATATTTCTTTCATAAGATAATGAACTACAGATTATGTAGAACTTTTTTGTGTGGTAAGATTTTTGTCCAAAAACAGATTTGGGATCTAAACATCAGAGTAATATAAGTAAACATTATCAGTGATAATTCATTAGTTTTCTCTCTTTGAATGCAATTTATGTTAGCATCTCATGTTCAAATATGGCATCATAGATGTTAATAAGCTGTAATTGCACATTTATATGATGAAAACCTTTACATTGTCAATACTATCAGATTTACAACTCTTAGCATGCTTGACTCTTTTTATCATTAGATATATTTCCTTACAAAAATATCAAAGAATGGTAAAGGAATATTTATATATAAAAAGACCTAAAATAAAACAAATGATAAAAATATAACCTTAGTTTGGTTTGGAAAATTTTTGGAAAAATATAAAGTCACTCAAATACAAATTTGAAAAATGTTTACAAATGAAATGTAATATATTAGCATAACTTGTGTTAGCTTACTTGTGAATACCTTTTAAAAATAATGATAACATTAAAATAAATTTAAATTCATTACTTATATTTATACTTGGTTCTATGAAAATTTGCATTAGAAATTCAAATACAGTACTGTAATAAAAATTAATCCATTATTATATTGTAAAAGTGATAGTAAGAAGGGAAATGCTTAATAAGTTAATATGCCTATATTGCTTTTAAAAAATATTTAAAATTCATTATCTATTTACATTTACTGTAAATTCTGCATTACTAAATGATAGAAAATTTACAATAAAAGTTTAAAGCTTCTTTTTATGTTTTGTGAAAACTGGTATAACAAAAATATTTGCTTCATAAAAATTTGTATTTTGATTATAAATATTGAGTATAGAATTTCAAATAGATTGGTATTATATTTTGTACAGAAGTGAAAAAATATAATGAAATTTTTAATAATTCAACATTTTTTGTTTATAGAAATTGTATTTTGAAGATATATTTTTACACTGAAATGGAGTTTTGTAGCTTTGCACTAACATTAACACTCATTAATTTTTTAATTTTTTTTTTTTTTGTGGTTTGAAATAAATTTTTAGTGTAGAATTGGCAATGTTTTGATTTAAATTATTATAGAGATGCAAATAATTACAATTTTATACACAACATTTTGGCACTTACTAATAATAAAAGTGGAAAATTCTTTGTAAGTTTTATCAAAAACTAATATAACAAAAAAAGACAACAGATATTTTCTGTTTATATTATGATGGTGAACATATAGTATCCTAATTACAACCTTTTTGGTTTTACATTTTATAAAGATCTAAAGAAAAAAAATGAATAAACTGACATAAATAATTTAATTTTTTATAAAAAGAAAATTTATTCTGTGAACATAAATTATTTATGTAACCTTGAATGAAGATGAAAACTGATATTAATTTTTTAAAACAGACTTTTAATATAAGATACAATGAAAAATGTTTGATTTTAACTTTTACAGTTGTTAATAAATTATATTTATACATTTGATGATTAATTAATTCATTATAAAAGTATTAAAACAGGCAAAATTCTCCATACAGTAGTGTCACTCAGTGCCAACCAGAGTAATCAATGGATGCCAGAAGGCTTGTACATAAAATCCCCATCTAGTGCCTATTCATCCAATATCCCCAGAGTAGTTTCTGGCTTGTATCCTTCGTTAGTGAGGAGCTTTGGATCTGAGAGCACTGCACCTAGATCTTAGGATCTAATGCAACTCCCCAGTAGCCACCTTTTATCTCTACTTAACTACAAAATATGAGAATGAAATTGAAAACAATAATATTTTCAATCTAAGCTTAATAGCTTATATAGTCATGTGGGTCTGAACTCAGTTCAGTACCCATAAATTTTGGTGTCTTTGGCTCTTTAACCATAGCCACCACTATCCGATTTGGCACTAGATGGGGATTTTATGCATAAGTCTTCTGGCATCCATTGATTACTCTTGTTGGCACTGAGTGGCATTACTGTATGGAGAGTTTTATCTGTTTTAATAAGTTATGTGCTAGCATAAGAATTGGTAATCACATGACGTTTAGTGGTTTAACACCAATCCTGCCTAATAGGATAGTGGTGGCTATGGTTGTTAAAGAGCCAAAGACATCAAAATTTATGGGTACTGAACTGAGTTCAGACCCATATGACTATATAAGCTATTGAGCTTAGATTGAAAATATTGTGTTTTCAATTTTATATTAAGTAGAGATAAAAGGTGGCTGCTGGAGAATTGCATTAGATCTTAAGATCTGTGTAGTGCTCTCAGATCCAAAGCTCCTCACTGATGAAGGCCACTGCCAGAAACTAGTCTGGAGATATTGGATGAGTAGGCCTTAGATGGGGCCTTCTAGCATCCATTGATTACTCTGGTTGGCACTGAGTGGCACTACTGTATAGAGAGTTTTGCGTGTTTTAATAAAAGTTATGTGTTAGCATAAGAAATGGTGATGACGTGATGTTTAGTGAGTTATAAAAAGTATGTTAGATACTATTGGTTGTATCAAATTAAATTAAATGGTTAACATAATATGGTGCAAACACATTCTGCTGATTTTTTTTTTTTTTTAGAAAATTAATTTTTTGACTTAGAACACCAATCGTCAACTGATGGTACACGTAACGTATGTGCTATAGGTTGTTCAGGGATATGCAAAAAATAATAAATAATGATGGAAAAGTATTTAATATAAAGCTATATTTATTTTTGTATTGTAAAATTAAATCTGGAATTTGTACTTTTAGTGTTGTAGTTTTCCTTCCCCAGCTCATTATCTTATATGTTATGATAGGCATTGAACAAAAGTATCAGTACTTAAAAACAGCTACTATTTTAAAAACAAGGGGTACAATTCATAGAAATTTTTTTGAAAGGGTTACACAAATGTGAGAAGATTGGGAAACACTCACTTAGAAAATCACATTTTTATTTTTAAATGTTGCTGTATAAAATTTGAGATTTTAATAAGTGATTTTAATTTATTTTATAAAAATGATTTGTGGGTATTACTATGGTTTTTTTTAAATTTTTGACTGATATAATAATTTATCAATCTGCATAAACAGCTGCCATTGTATAAACTTTATTGGTGAATGTAGAAGCAGGCTTTTTTTCTCAAAAATCTATATGTAAAGATGAAGATTTTCATACACCTTAAGGGTACATTTAACTTCTTTACAATACCTAATGTAATAATTTAGCAATATGGCATTGGAAGCCATCATCTTATAACATGTAACAGTTAAATTGCAGCTGTTTAGAAAATCTTTATAACTTAAGACAGGGGTCCCCAACCCTATGCCCGCAGGCACCATGGCACCCGCAGATCATTTTACGTGTGCCGGCCACTATCCGAACACGATAAAAAATTATTTATCTGACACAAATAAATTTAATTTTTAAAATTTCTTATAAATTATTGTACTATATTGTAATCAAATTATAGGGCATACTATACTTTTACAGCGTAAAAATATAAACGTTAATTATGTTAAAATTTTATTTTTGAAATAAATATTTTTTTGTACATTATATGTATTATTTACAATATCCAACTATAAATTTACATTGAAAAAATAAATGATGCCCACCATCTGGTTGAAAAAAATAAATGGTGCCCGCCACCTGGCCGGTATTATAGAATGTGCTCTTAAGTGCAAAAAGATTGGGGACCCCTGGCTTAAGAGTTGGTTTAATTTCTGTATAAAAATCATCTAAAAACTGTGGGCATAAATTTTCTCTTTTTTTGATGTCAGCTAAAGAACTATGGATTATATATTAAAAGTTGCTGCCATATTTAATCTTTTCTTTGCCATTGAAAATAAACTCATAGCATAAAAATTTAATTTCATTGTGTTATAGATTATAGGGGCAGATGGACAATCTGTATATCATGTTTGATCCCATTTTTAATATTTATTAAAAAATGGTTGTTTGACTTTACAAACTGCTGTAATTTTTGGTATTTATGAATAATCCCTTCATTCCCTTTGCTGAAAGCTTGCCAGATATTTTTTAGTTAATTATGCAAAGTATTTGTTTTTGTTTTCTCAAAATTATTTATTGTACATATGTTACTTGTTAAGTTTAAAAGTCGAATATAAATTCATGTTAAGTTTAAAAAATATTTTTTTCATAAATGCCATTTACAACACTTAATGAATTTTTATTTTTAAATTACACCTTTCCCCCCCTTAGCGATGGCAATTGGTTCTCCAAAACTCATCGTTATGCAAGAATATCATATACAGAATACATATTTATAATAGGGATCTGTGGGGAAAAAATTGGTCAGTTCCTAAAGCTAAAAGATTACACTAACTTAGGAATAAAGTACATATTTAAAAAAAATCATTAACACCTATTTTAAATGCAATCTGTTTTTCTTTTTAAATTCAATACATTAATGTTTTAAATGTTGTTTTTCTTTTGATTTGAAACCACTTGGGTATAAACAACATTTTTTTTCATATGTCATAGTCATCGGCCGGGATGCGAACCCACACCCGTCTGCAACCAACTACTTGCTTGCAAGGCAGGTGCGATGACCTCTCGGCTAACAACGCTTGACAACAACATTTTTAACTAAGTTACAAAATCAATAACTATTTTTACATAATTACCAGGTATTATAAACATAATATACAATAATTACGGTTTTTCTGAAGTTTTGTGATAATGGACTATTTCATCATCCAATATAAGTGTTGAATGTCTTTAGAGAAATTAAACTTTATTTAAATAATCCAGGTACTGTATATTATATTTAAATAAAGTTTAATTTTTCTAAAGACATTCAACACTTATATGTACTGTATATAGTATTATAGATTTATTAATTATATATATTTTGAGTTTATATGTTCTAAATTAAAAAAAAAAAATTCCCGATTGTTATAGTGAATAATCAATTGTAAATCAAAGTAGTGGGTACAAACTGATGATGATCACTATTGTGAAATATCACTAAGTAGACAATCGCTAAGTGAGGTTTAGGTGTATATTATAATGTACAACCATTAACATTGTTTTGATTTTTTGTGTTTACCGTAGCATTTTCATTCAAGCTGTTGCATAATTTCTGCAAAAATGATTAAAATTTGAAAAATACCATTCACAAAAGAAGATGCAGTGGATTATTTTCAAAATTACAGGATAGTGCCAATGCAAAAAGTGTGTGCTAATGGGCATTATATAAAAGTTTATATGTCAACATGACACAATGGTAGTAAAAATCAGTCATATATCACATGACCTATATAGCTTGTATTATTAATATGTAATATATAAAGAGCCTGCTACTAGATCTAAACAAGCTTTTTTTTTATGATAAATGCTACAAGAGAAAATACATGAAGTTTTTATCTATGATGGTCCCCATCCCCAGCTCGGTTTCGAGCTATGGCTCTCATCAGTGAAGAGCTAGGACATAAGATTCAAAATATTAACTCAAGCCAAGCATTTATCTAATTATTAATTATTAAGAAAAAGATCCAATTCTTCTTTCATCATGTTTTTTATTTTGTTTATTACACTTATATTAAATTTTATTTAATTACAATCATTTAGAGTTCTGTGTATTTCCTTTTGTTTTTATGATCATCTTTAAAAAAAAATTCAATGAAATCCTTAATTCAATAATCATCTTTAAATCAGCCATATTGTTTAAAACATGAAGCTCCTGAAAATGGATTATCAATGAAAAAAATACTTTGCAAGCTTCTAGCAAAGAAAACAAAGAGTTAAGTGTTTGTGACCGAGAGGTTAGCACAACTATCTTACAAGCAGTTGTCCTGGGGTTCACTTCCCGACCGATGCTTTGATTCATAAAAAAAAAGAGAAAGAGAACAAAGGGATTATACATAAATGCCTATTTTTTTCCATTTTTTAAATTACATTAATGGAAATAAAATTTTAAGATAAAATTGAAAGGTTTTTTGCTTGTATATGTTAACACAGTTGAGAATATATATATATTGTACGTATTCCAACTTGATTTTATAACAATTCAACTTTTTCATAAATAATAAGCACTGGAAGAATTGTAATCTTTATGATACCTGGTTAACTACTCTTGAAAAATGGAAGATCTCAAATTTATGCAATTCATATATAAATACGGTTATTTTCATTAATTTAAGTTTTATAGTAAAAATTAAAGATAGTTTTTTTTGAGTAAATAGATAAGATAAACATTTAAGTAAATATTGGAAAAGGTTAAATTTTTTAAATAGTTTATCAAATTGTAAAAAGTAAACATAATTTTTTTTTTTTTTTTTAAAAAAAGGAAATTAGTGAAATTAATAATAGAAAATAAAAATTTTTTAAAACTTATGAAAATGATTATTAAAAAAGTTCAAAAAATTCATGAAAAGTTTATTATTAATGTCACATACAAAAAAGAAAAGATGAGAATGTAAAAATTAGAATATTATTTAATAATGAATAATATTTTTGTAATATAATTTTCAGTACACCACTCTCATGCAAGGAATGTCCTGCTTTCTATTAACTTGTAACACTTCTGGAGGAATGTAATTATAAACATATGATCAAAGACATATGCAAACAGTATTGCATTAGGCAGATTTCATTTTGTTTCTTTTTTGTCATGTTTATGTTTTATTTATTTATTTTATGTAATTAATAATATATATAAATTTTTTTATTATGACTATAAAATATGATGAAAACAGTAGGTAAAATTTGATTAAAAAACTAGAAAGTTTATATAAAACAAAGTTTTTAAGAAATACTGATTTCTGCTACTTTATTGAAACTTTTCATAATTGATTGAAGAACTTGTGGTGTGATGCACTATGACTTCTCCTTTATTGAAGTCAAAAATCTCTCAACCACTATACCCAAAGACACCTGTTAACCACCCTCCCTTCTCTTTCCATTCTCCATACTAAGTTTTTTCCATAGTCTTCTCTAGCCTGCTCCATCCCATATGGGCTTTATATCTGGATCCCCCTTATTTTTTTCCAAACCCATCATAAAAAACCACGAACCCCACTCTCTGTATAATCACAGTTTATATTTATTCTCCTAAACCATTACTTGTACCCTTTCTGCTTGTAAGCATTTACAATCAAATAAGAGATGCCTAATATTTTCCATGCCTTCCTTACATAACTTGCAGACTAACTCACTCACATGCCTCCATTTATGTTTATATACCCTTGTTGCTAATGATGGCATTGTGATGTGATGCACTGGGTTTTCTTTTTTGGAGTCAGGAATCTCAGACACTATGCCCACCTTACCTTACCTTTTTTTAATTTTTTTTTCCATATTCTTCTCTATCCTGCTCCACTCCATTTCCAAAACATAATCTTTATCAACTCTATGGCCTTTATATCTAAATCACCCTTATCTTTTCCCAATCCCAGAATAAAAGCCAGGAACCCACTTTTTGTATAATCACTTTGTTTATATTTATTCTCCCACAACTCCATTATTTGTATCCTTTCTGATTTCAGGCATTTACATTCAATTAACAGATGTCTAATATTTTCTATGCCTTCCTTACATAGCTTGCAGATTAAATCACCAATATTTTTCCCATTTATGTGTATATTCGCTTGTTGCTAAAGGTCCAATTAAAGCCTAAACAATAACTTACTTTCCTTGATATTATCATACATTAACTTGCACCCAATATTGTGTTTACTTCTATATATATTTAAACTTTTTACTCTCCTTACTAACTCTCCATCACTCCAATTTCTTATTTTGTATTAATGTCTTGCCACTATAACACTGAACAATTTCCCTAATGCAATCATCCCACCTTTTGTATAAGTATACTGACATAAAATTCTTTTTCCAAATCTTTTGCACACCATATTATCTTTTTCACCCATCTTGTTGACTGTCCTTCACTCATAACCCAATTAAATACTACTTTGGCTATTCTCTTATTATCCATAAATTGCAATCTACCAAACATTTTCATTTTTATTTTTGCATTTTTCATATAAAAAACTTGATCATTTCATTTCTCCTTGAATTGCCTCCTTTGCCATCCACACATCTGCATCTAATGCATGTCTTTCTACTTCTCCTTGTACTTTTTCTAAATAATTTAATACCCTTTTTCTAACACATAACACATCATTACCATAAGTTAACTCTGCTACTGCCACTCCCTTCCATACAATATTAGCTACATCATATCTATTATATGAAAAGGGTTAATTTCTTTATCAGTCCCTTTCTTTTCTTTGCTTCATTTATCAATTATTTTCGCCCATTCATTCAAGAAATTTCTCTAATTATTTAAAAAAAATTCAAAAGACACGAACAAACACAAACATGTACACTTTAACTTTTTTATAACTTAATTATTTTGATTCACCTTTTTATATATGTCTTTCTTCTTATTATTTTTTAAATCAACAGTTATTGTAAGAGTTTAATTTTAATTTCACTTGAATCCAATTAATATGGCTGATAATTTCTTGTTGATGAATGCTTGAAATTTATAAATAATCAAAGTTGGCATTTTTTAAAGCATCCTTTCTGCTTGTCAAACTAGGATGAACTAATCAAAATAGCAAAGTTATTTCAAATGTTTTTACCATTAGAATTCTCTTTTTAGTTTTCAGGACAGGTATAACAATTAGTTTTTAAAATAAATTATTTATCTTTTTAGGTACATGCTTCTTGATAATTTTTTTCTTCAGATAGAAGAGAGAGAGTAAGAGGAATCAAATCCCTCAGATAGCAAGTCTTGCCTAGTCAATTATTCTTTAGTATTATTTAATGCAAATAAAGATCCATTAATTAAAATTTAAGCAAAAGAAAGAAAAAAATTAGTGATAACAAAGTTTGTTATGACATTGTTCCAGCCAAAGCAATTATCAATAATAATAATAGAAATTATAAGCATAATCTCTTCTCTCTTTGTAGTGTGATTAGTTACTATGGCATTTCAACATACACTTTCATGAGACAATAACTGTCTAAAGTATTGTTAATATAACTATACTTTTTTAAACTTTCTTTTTTAATATTTTACAATTGTTTCAATAAATAAATAACTAAATAAATGACCAAGTATTATTGATATCTAAATCAGAGATCTTTTTAACAAACAAATTATATTTTTATACATTTTTATATATTATAATTATTAATCAAAATTACCCCAAATTCACAATTCAGCCAGATTGGTTAAAAAATATAAACTCTAAAACACAACCATTGGTTTTGCTGCTACAAGCAGACTTCTTAAGTGTAAAGAATTACAAAATAACATATTTAAACTAAACATTACCAACAATTTCACTTACATTCCATTCACCCTTAAAATTAAAATAACTTTTAAATAAGTTAATTGCTTCAGAATCATACATTTTTAATAATAAAAGATTCTTTAATTCTTTTTATTTCATTTCTCTCAAAGAATACAACCTTATCTTCTTAATTGTGGCCTGTATCCGTTTCATGGACATACAAAGCAGAACTAAAAAAAATATTTTTAGCCCTACTTTTATATACCCTTATTCTTTCATTTAAGCTCAAACTACTCTGACCTATATATATATATACCTTCTTACAAAGTAAGGGGTAATATCCATTATTCCAGGAAGTCTTTCTATCAAAAATTTCCTTTGATAGAAAGACTATTCCTGAAGTAGTGTATATTATCCCTTGTTTTTGTAAGAAGATATATAGTGTAACAGTCAGAATTCTTATATTTTGTTAACCAGTTTTGTTAACCAGTTGCATCATCCCTCCACTACAGTCAAAGAGCAGCACTACAGGCAGGTTCAGGGCCTGCAATTCTGAGTTTGAACCTAGTAGATTGACTACACAACATCTAGGATAACATACCTGCCACCACATTAGCAAACATCTTTTAGGCCATGGGGGTCAGGGAGATGCAAGAAACTCTAATTCTATTATAACTAATATTATTACTAATTTAATGAATGACCTTATTATATTTAATTTATTTCAACATGAGAAACTGTGGCTATAGGGCATTAAGGAAATAAACATGAAGACATAGATATAAGTAAAACTATATTTAATATTGTTATAAATCTATTTACAAGCTTGGAGTTTGATCTTTGTCAATATTCCTAATATGGATTGAGTTCACATTATTAATATATTAATCCTTTGACTTGTTCCTTTGGGTATTTAATGGTAGCAAACCATTATTTCATGCCCCAGACTAGGTATATTAGCTATTGTACAAGGTAAACATCGAACGAGTTATATGGGCTGTGAATTTACTCACCCCAACAATAGATTATGTATAAAGTTTCATTTGCATGATTAATTCTAAAGAGAGCTGGTTATGGGAGGGCAAATAATGTGGGAGGCTTGGGAAGTGAAATCATAAGCAGAGAGTAAAGAACTAATTAACTGGATGAGAGGTGGTATTTATAGAGATGCCACAGAATATAAAGGAGCGAACTTTGAGATGAAAGCCAGGAGAGAAATATACTCATGGATAGGCTTCCTGCCAGGGACCCTATGAGACCAGTCATAATCGCAAATTTGGATGTATGGAAACTTCTGCCACTGTTACTACCTGACCGCATGATAGACTCAGCTTTCCATGGGAGCACTCTGAACTATGTCCTTCCATATGGAGTGGAATGATACATTTAAACATCGGTATCTGGTGATTTCCATGGCTTTAAACAAGAAAAAACTTTGGCATCACTCAACAATAACATCTATCATTTGAGAATATATGATTTTTATATATTTAATTGTTAATAAATGATGACTCACTCCCAAGGCCCACATTTATGAATTATTAACTTACAAGCCCTTGAATAACTGGATATTGGTTTGATTAGAGTTAAATTAAATGAAAACAAAGTGATAATAACCATAAAAGGGTAAAGATTATAATTCTATCATATTTCTATTGTCAAGTTAAGATATCTGCCCACACACATTATGATACCCCCACACTCATAGCTAATGATGAAAGTCAGATGCATCTCTAAAGCTACAATAATTCATTTAAAAATATAAGATGATAATAAAAAGCATTTTAATATAAAATGAGACACATCTGAGAAATAATTTATAAAATATAAAGATAGATAATTCCCGAGCTAGCTGCTTTATCAACTAAAATGAGTTTACTGTAAATATATTACATAATGACTCCACAAATTTTGGCGAAGGCTACAAATTCTAACATTTAATAAAGTTAATAGGCTAGGTTGGAAATTATTGAGGCATGAAATTAATTACATCAATAAATAAATATTAATAAAACTAGATAGCCAAAGAAAAGGAAAGATCGTATAGTAATAAAACATTTAAAGTTACAGATTTTTAAACATTTTAATGGTTTTAATAGGATTTACATGATAAATTATGAATAAAATTATACAAATTAGAGATACAAATTCTAGTTTAAGCAGAACATGCACATTTTGGAGTGATCCTCTTGTTCATGAAGTATGACACAGTAGTCTTTCTTTAACAGTTCATTTAGGATCATGATTATAAGCAGTAGTTGATTAGGCAGCAGTATTCAGATTACAGCAAACAATTTCAGTTCATTTTAAAAGCAAGTAAGGGATCCAGCGCATCTACCATTCTCCAGAGGAGAATAGTGCATACCTACTACTTGGACATCAGAGGAGAATAGCGCATACCTACTACTCGGACATCACAATGTTATATGTAAATAGCATACTTTAATAATTTGAGGACTAGGTTATAACACAAACACACAAAAGAAAGATCAAAAAGCCAACTTTATTTTGAACAAGACTTTATATACCTTTTGTTTTCCTTACTCTTTATCTTTCGGATCCATCTGACATGATGTAGTTGTTCGCCTTTTAGGTCCATTCAAATATCTGCAGGGAAAATAATGCATTAAGAGCACATGTTCCATTTGTCATTTCAATCTGAATATTTTGCTTTACTTTATTGCATATTTCACCTATGACCTCATTATACTGCAGGTGTTTCTTTAAAAACTATTTAAAAGCTTTCAGGAATATTTCTCAGTATTCTATTGTCTCTCCCCATCCACTATCCCTTTGCAATTTTACTTAGCAGCGGAATTTCTATTTTTAATACATTTAAATATTTAAAAAGGTTAAAAACAAATTTTAGATTTTACAAATTAAAATGTTATATAACTTTGATCTAAATAATTGTTAATGTAAAAATATTAAATATTCTAAATTTAATAAATTATTTTCAGTGCATTATATCTCAGATTGGAGTGTGTGTGCATGTGACATATTTGACAAGCTTTTATGTATATAACTAATACTATTATACACACACAGTCCAATATTGAGGGTTTAAATTTAGGTAGGATGGAGTGGGTAGAAGATGATAGAACAAATATGATTGAGGTGAAACATAAGATTCGAACATGAATCTTACAGTTTCAATAAGTTATAGTTTGAGCTTAAATAAAAAAATAAAGGTACATAAAAATAGGGTTAAATATAAATATCTTTGTTCTGCTTTGTATGTACATAAAAAAGATGCAGGACATGCTATTAATTTTGATGAGGCTACAGTTGTCTTTGAGAGAAATGAAATAAAAAGAATTAAAAATATTTTACTTTTAAAAATTTATGATTCTGAAGCAATTAAACTTAATTGAAAGTTATTTTAGTATTAAGGATATATGGGATGAAAGTGAAATTGTGGATTATAGAAAGCCTTCTTGTAGCAATGACACTATTGGTTATATTTTGGAATGTATATTTTTTTAACTAGTCTGGTTGAGTTGTGAATTTGGGGTAATTTTGATTATTTTATTAACTAGCTTAGCTTTAGATTTTTAATGATTATAATCATTAGTATCTCTGAAACTATTTCATTTTTTTTAATTTACTCTATATATGTCACTATCATTGCCAAATCTACAATCATAAACAAATGCATACCGCAAAGTGGGGGTAAACGGGCAAATATTAGCACCAATGAAAGAAATTATACACCAAAATTGAATGAAGATAATAATCAAAGCAAAAAAAAATTGCCATATTTTCTACTACAATCTTAAAAAATATTGTGATATATATATATATTAAATAATCAATCTTATAAAGGAAAAAAAAAAATATATATATATATATATATATATATATATATATATATATATATATATATATATATATATATATATATCAAACTATTAAAATATCCATCTTCTTTTACTAATCAATAATTCAAACTTTATGCATAATCAAAAAAATCTCTCTGCTTTCTTACATTCCTGTCTATCAGTATATATATGTTATATAAAGAGCTCGCAAATAAGCTCTTAACAAGATATATATATATATTTGTATTTAAATATTATCTACTTTTTATATGACTCTGTGAAGGGTGCATTGATTAGTCATATTTAAAGATAGTCCCTACAGGTTATCAGTACAATATATAAATATTGTAACCTTTTAATTGGTTAATTATGCTGATTGAGGATATCAAAACATATATTATAATCGAAAATTTTAAATTACGGATATATAACTTGCACAAATAATTTAATATATAAGATTTAAAGAGAGACTTCAGTGGGGATAAGAAATACGCATCTTTTATTTCTAATTTTTTTTTTTTTTTTAACAGTTATGTAATTTTAATATAAATAATTTTAAGAGATACAAACCCATTTACCTATATAATTATGTTAGATTTAAGTAAAAGTTACAATAGAAAGAAATTCAATCTTAGTATTTTATATTACATTGATCTTTAAAAGATGAGTATCTTATTTTCTGTGCTGAATTCTGATAAATAAATAAAAAAAAAATTTTTTTTTTTTTTTTTTATAGAATAATGATATATTTTTAAAAAATTATAATGATAATAATAATTCAGGAATAAATATTGTTGTTAAAATATTTTAGTTTAAACTAATGGAAAAGATAATTTATTTTAAATTTTAATTTAAAATTGTTTAAACTTTCTCAGTTTTAATAGTATTTATTAATTTTATTATTATTATTAAATTTTAGACAGCACATTAATTATTCAAAACCTGTTAATCAATTTTCAAATCATTGACCAATGAAATGTAATTAATTGGGTTTTTTACACCATGCTGTCTAGATAAAAAAAAAAAAAGCAGATGAACTAGGGGTGAGAAAGGAGAAAAAGAAACAACAATAAAGTGAACCGTTGTTTAAAGTAAAACTTTGTAAAAACTTATAAAATTTAATATATATTATTTTTGTAAACAGTAACCTAAATGAGTTAAATCCTGCTAAAAAGGAATATAATATTTTTAATAGTAATTTTAAAATATGGAGTAAGTTTAAACTAAATTTCGTTTGCAATACTATTACAGTCTGAAATTTCAATACACAATTAAAAATGCTATTGAAGAATAAGTACAAGAATATATTATTTTTATTACTGATTGGAGAAACCAGGAAGAATAATGATTCTCAACTTCAATTAATTAAAAGGTATAAATATTTTCATGTAAGAAAATATATTTTCTTTATCTCTGTTTTAGTTTTAAAAGAATTTTATTAAGGGAGAATATTGGTTTTTTAATACATTAACTTCTTACAGTACATTGACTAAACAGGAGTTTATAATGTCACTATTGGGTTGATAGTGGATGATTTATGGAGATATTAATCCTGGGTATGGAGTAAATCCTGTGGTTTATAGATTGTTTTCATCAGCTATCTGGAAATGTATTGGGCTTTGGGATTTGGAATAGATTCCAGGTTTCTTCAAATAGAAATTTGGAGGAAAGGGTCATGTCTTTATGCTTGATTTTGTTTAAAAGAGAAATGAATAGACTGTCTGGGTCTGGTGGAGGAGTTGTGAAGACTAATTTGCATCTTACATTCCAGATAGAATGGGTGAGAAATACTGACATTCTTATAATTGGAAACTGCTTACTTTGTAGAGATTCTTTTAGTGAGAGGATTCTATAAATATCAATTTTTGTATTTTGGAAAATTAAAAGTTTGATACTTCCAAGTCCGGTACATGAGTGAATTATGTGGTCAAATGTATCATCATGCCTCTTGCAGATTGGGCAGGAAGAGTCAATGTTGTTAAGAAACCTCTTGTGGTGGAGGAACCATTGGTATGCATGGCTCCCAGATTTACTTTTACTAGGTAGTTTAAAAATTTAGGCTCTAAGGCTAAGAACTTGAAAATCGAAGTAATTCTATGATTAGTGATGCCAAGCATTGGCAAAATTGAGTTGATGTCAGGGTTGATTCTACAGTGGGCTTCCCAGATGGTGATTTTTATATTATATGGATTTTGTAAAGTAGATGTAAATTGATTGAGAAGCTGGAGAACCTGGTCTAACCAGAATTTTTGAGGAGGAGGTCTGTCCTTCGGTTGAATGGTCTCTGATATATTAAAGGAATCATGTTTTAGTAAGAGATTATGAATCAATGTGTGAGATTTTTGAAAGATAATTGAGAGGATGGAGTGAAAGAACATCCCGTTAGATTTGTGATGGTATTGCATCCTTGTCATGCTTATAGACGTTGTACTGTTTTTCCAAAAGAGTTTAGCACATAGACTATTGATTTTTTTGGTAAAGGCTTTTGTTGCTTTCATGATGGGGAGGAAGTATGCTATCTTAGACATGACTTTCATGTTCAGTAGTGCTACTTTTCCCTGAATGGAGAGATACACCCTGGAAAGGGACTGTATAATCTGAGATATAGAATTGATTAAGGAGTTCTGTAGTTTTTTTGACATGGCTGTTTGAGACATGGAGATAGGGAAGCCAAGAAAGTCCTGGGGCTCAGCTAGAAATCTAGATGAGACTTTCTTTCCCGATAGAATTTTCCAAGATGAAGATTTGTTGGAGTTAAATTTGAGTTGTGAATTAAGGGAAAATTTATCCAAAATTTTGTAGAGTGCTGGGAGATGTTTTTGAGATGGTAGTATTATGAAGACATCATCCATATATGCAAACAACTTGAAAGATTTTTTGATGCGAGGAATGAATACTCCAGTGAATGAGATTTCTATATCTCTCAGAAGGGGGTTGAGATAGCATATAAAAAGGATAGCACTTAGAGGAGATGGTCAGGGGAGAACCCATCTGTGTAGAATCCATCTAAGGAGATGTGAATTAGCCTATTGTAGAGAAGATTCTCCAGAAACTGTATAATTTGAGAGGGAATGTTGAGGTCTTTTAGAAGAGTAAGAAGTGTATGAATATTGATCGAGTCAAAAGCCTCTGTTATGTCTTGCTGGACTGCAATGGGTTTTGATAAGCGATTAGATCTAATGTGATCAAGGAGAATTTTGACTTCATCCATTGCTGTCAGTGCTGAAGATCCTTTTCTTGCATATTGTGACTGAACAATATTGTCTAAAATTTTTTGCTGGATTTTCTCTTTAATTACACCTTCGATAACTTTGATTAAAATTGGTGTCATGGAGATAGGCCCTATGTTATGGATGTTGGTTGGATCTTTGTTCTTCTTGATGAATGGCACTAAGGCAATCAGGTAGAGGTTATTTATTTCCCTTCTTTTAGTGGATAGATGATTTGATCATATTCATCATGATTGGGATAGCAAAGTTACCTAGATGGGAAATTAGAAACCTTGGTATAGCATGCATCCCAGGATGAACACTGTCAGAAAGTGCTGATAGATGGTTTTTAAGATCAGCTGCTGTTATTCCATGGTTTACAGAATATGGGTGATCCAGCCATTCACTGATGGTCTTTGGAAAGTTATTTTGAAGTCGGTTTTTGAAGTGAAGACCAATGTTTTATTGATTAATTTAAATAATAGCTTCATTATGAAGAGGAGCAAAAATAAATACAAAGTGATAACTTATATAAAATAATTAAATTAGTTTACTGAACTTTACTTTATTAATAATGAAAATGAAGAGTCAAATGAAATTAGTCATCTTGTTAAATTAAAGTAACTTGTATTATTCAAATTAACTTTATAAAATTATAAAAAAGATTAGATATTAGTCATATATTTTATAATTAAGAAATATTAAGTAAATGAATATGATAATAAATGTTTATTATAGATTTTCTTAAATAAAAGCTTATCTTAGGGAAAATATTTTGTTTAGCAAATAAGAATATCTTATTGTATAAAATATTAACAGGATAAAGACTTAGTAAGGAAAGCTATTAATTTCTATTATGAAAAATTTTGATAAAAAATATATTGCTGGATAATAAAGTTAAGTGAACTTAAATATCTTTATCTTCAGAATGAAATAATTATTAAGTAAAATATAATGAAGAGAAAAATGAAAATAAGAATGATTTATGAATTAATACTATATGCAGTAAAGCTTAATAGTAGTGAGATTAATACTCAAAACTGTTTTTGAAACATTTATTTAACTACAGTCATATCAAATTTCTATAATAGTTATGCATATTTAATATTTAGAACATATTTAGATCTGAAAGATTAGACAAAGATGCATCAAATTTTAAAGTGTTGTATCAAATTGTTATTAGTGATTTTAAATGTTTTACACAAGATCCTGGACTTTTCTGGCAAGTGGAGAAATGAAACTAGTGACTCACAAGGAGGTGAAGCATCATGCTGAAGATTATAATGATGCAAAACTAGAAAGAAAAAAAGAAAAAAATATTTTTTTTCGCTAGTTATTATTATTAATATTTTTAATAATAATGCATATGTAATATTAGATATTAAGTTTAGTTATAAGGTAATAATATTAGATGTATTTAATTTGAATATTTTAATATATTAATATATTTTATATGTTTAATGTATTTTTTAAAAAATAATGATAATAAGAAGTATGCTTAGAAAGTTAATACAGTATACATGAGTGTTGAGAAAAAGAGAGTATGAGTAAAACAATACTTTATAGTTATGTTATAAAATAAAATTATTTAAATTAAGTTAGTAAATATTTTATTTTTAAATATAAAAATATTTAATGAGTAAATTGATGTTATAATGATGAATCAAGAAATGGGATTCATGGGAATAAAAAATTACCTATGCTATTTGAATCTCAAATGAAAATATGAAGAGATGCAATGAAATGAATGGTAAAAGTAACAAAATAATTATGATCTCAATTTTTATGATAAAAAGTATAATGTTTGACATTTGTCATAAGACATGATTTTTTTTGTAATATAATTGTTAATATTATAGAAGAATACTTGATGGGAAGATGAGATTGTAGTATTAATTGTGAGGTAGATTATGGTCAGGGATGCTAAAAATATACAGTATAGTAAGTTTTAATTCCAGGATAGTGTGAAATACTTTCCTGAAGAACTAATTAATATTATGAGGGGATTGATTGATGTGACACCCATATATGTACTTTAGTATGAGGAGATGAGAGGAATTTCCACAAAACATGGATGTTAATTTCCATAAGAGACCATTGGGGTAGAATCATTAAGATAAAAATGACTACTTGCCAAGATATAACATTCCATTAAAAAGAAAAGGAGATCTCCATTCCTATATTTAAAGATAATACTTTATTAAAAATCAGTTTCTTATCTATAGAATTTTGATATAATAAAGAAAGGTATATAATGAGCATCATATATAGACTAGTTATTTTTTAGAAATATTATAGTTTCCTTCCTAAGTAGTAGAAAATTGTCTGTTAAAAAGAACAATAATAAATGCAAAACAAATATCCCCCCTTTTTAGTAGTTAAGTAAAATCTGATGGATTTAATGCTAAAAGATAAAATATGAGATCAAAAGTAAGAATGAAAAAGTGAATGAAAAGAAGTAAAGAGTGAACAGAATGAGTGACCATTTATTAGTATGGAATCTTGATTCAATTAATTATTTCAATATTATATCAATATTATATTGAAAGTTATAATCACACAAACTAAATTTTTATATGTAAATTTTATGAATAGAGTTTATACAGACTTATATTATGAAAGGTAATAAAGTATTGTATCTTTATGTAAACATTGCAAAAAGATAATGTATTATATCAGTAGATGAAAAAAAAAGATTTAAAAGTTAAACCCACAAGAAACACTCATGGATGGTAAAATTAATTATCAACATGAAAGAAAATATACCTGTTGATAATAGTGAATTTAATGTTTGAGGATTATAACATTATATAATATCAATGTTAAATTGAAAAGAAGTATGTTTATTTGATTTATTTATTTTTCAATGTAAATAATTGTACATACATTTTAATTAGTTCATATGTATTTTAAAGTTTAATTATGTTATTTTTTATTTGATAAGTTGTTAGTTATTGTTACTACTATTAAAATAAACAGTTATTTTAATATAAATCTTGGACTAGTGACTTTATTTCTACTCAGAATCATTTTTATCACAAAGTCATATCAAAGAACATAGATCATATATAAATATGATTACAATTAAAAATCAAATTATTGGATAATTTATCCATAAATGTTATAAAGGAAAACTTAATAAATTAATTATTTATTACTTGAAAATTATAATTATCTAAGAATTGCTATTAAATTAATGGTATTATTTCCATAGAGCATTAACTAAAAATGATAATATCTTAAAGAGTCACATTATTATTATTATTATTTTAAAATCAATTTAAATTCATTCTTAGAATAAATTAAAAATGTTATATTAGTTTAAAAGATAATTATTAATAGAATATATTATAAGGTTTATATATTTTTTAAGATGTAATTTAAAAGAGTAGATGCTAATCAAATTAATGTATTTAAGTGAATGAAAGAGAAGGATGTAGTAGTTGTATTGTAAAGTTTTTGATGATAGAAAATTATTATTCTGTTTTATAATTAATATTTGTATAATGAAGATATTTGATATTCAAGTATAATTAAATCATTTAAGGGGAAGTAAGGTCATAAATAATAAATGTTAATTTATTATATTATGATTATTAGAGTAATCTATTATTATAAAGTGCTGAAAACTGAAATTATTCAAACAGAAGTCAATCTGGGATAATGCACTATTTCTTAAATATTATAAATTTCTATGCACTTGCCCTCTGTAAGGATTTTAAAAACTTAAGTGAATCACTTATGTTTAGAGTGTACATTCTATATACACCAACTCTTAAAGACCATGCTTAAATCAGGGCTTGAGTCTATTGTGTGCCTGATGTTATATCAAATATTCAATTGTACAAATCTATTTAACCATTTTCAGCACTTTATAATAGTAGATTTACATTTATGTCATGTTTGTCTAATCATAGGTGGTTAAAAACGAGACCCTGTCTTTCTCCTGTGATGTGTTAAATAGATTTGTACAACTGAATAGTTGATTATAACATCAGGCACACAATAGACCCAAGTCCTGATTTAAGCATGGTCTGTAAGAGTTGGTGTATATACAATGTACACTCTAAACTTAAATGATTCACTCAAGTTTTTTAAACTCTACCAGCAGATAAGTGTGTGGAAATTGATAATATTTAAGAAATAGTGCATTATCAGAGATTGACTTCTATTTGAATAATTTAAAAGTTTTCAGTGCTTTATAATAATAGATTTACATTTATAAGTCATGTTTGTCTAATTATAAATAGTTCTCTCCTGCAATGGGTTAAATCAGGGATATTCAACCTTTTTCTTTCCTGGGCCACATATATTTGTGTGCTACATCAAACAGGCCACGTGACCAATTGGTGTCACATTAAAAAATGTCTGACTTCTCAATTCATGCATGACACAGCTTATTTGATATAAACCTTTATTTAAATATCAGTGTGATTTTTGATATTGAGATAAACTTTTAACAATTTTAGATAAATTTGGTTTATATGTGCTACATGCTACTCTTAATATATCATCAAAGTGTAAATCAGTAAGTGTTTCTATGCACATTCTTCACATATTTCATTTTTGAATAAGATGATTCACAAGGATATATTGATGCAAACAATGTGAGCAACATTTGTGCACACTTTTTGACAGTTTTATATTTTTCAGGCACTAATTTCCAAAATTCCATATACTCATTTCCCTCCCTTTTCTCTTTAAAAATAACTTCCAAATTTGTGTAATTTTTAAATTCAACAAATTCGTTAAATAGCTTAACATAATCATGTCCAAATGCAGCTAATTGTGTAATAGTTACTATTTCTGAGTGCAGGGATTTTCTATAAGCAAAAGACAATTCTTAATATTTCTTAAATCTTGAAATCTACTTTTAAATTCTTTCAATAAGGTACTTAAATAATTTAAAATAATTACATAGGTTTCTGAAGAAATGTCAATACCATCTTGCTTAGCATTTGTCAATGTTGGAAAATGATGTAGTATTTGGTTTTGTATATCTTGGTATTAAATATTTAGTTTTTCTTCAAAAGCAAATACTTTATTTGTCATTTGTGAAATAATTTTATTTTCATCTTGCAAACTAATATTAAGATCACAAAGTTTTCTGTGATGTCACATAAAAAAGCTAAAAGACACCACCATCCATCACTGTCAAGCTCATTATAAGTTTTATTGTTTTCTTGTAAAAATGAAATAATTTCATGACGTAATAAAAAAAAGCGATTCAAAACATTATCTCTGCTTAGCCATCGCACCGAAGTATGCAAAAGTACATCACCATAATTACTATTTATTTCTTCTGAAAGATTTTTACATTTTCTGTGGTTTAATTCTCGAGCTCAAATATAATTCACAATATTTATGACGGTTTTCATTACAGCATCTACTTCTTTAATGGATATATGTGCCCCCAAGTTTTCTTGGTGAATTAAACAATGAAATGATAAAAGATTTGTTAGATTATATTTCTTTTTTAATAGGGAACAAATACCTTTTTGGATCCAATCATTGAAGGACATCCATCAGTGCACACAGAAACCAATTTTTTTTATTTCAATATTATTATTCTCCAGAAAAGTACAAATACTATTGCGAAAATCACTACCTCTAGTTTTATTCTTCATAGGAAGAAATTTCAAAAAATCTTCACAGAATGAATTATGTTCTGTATAGTATCTGACAAAAATAGCACATTGTGATGTTGCTGAAATGTCAGTACTAGAATCAACAGCCAAACTAAAATATTTGCAGTTTTTCAAATCGTCTATTATATTATCAAAAATATGTTTTGCAATATCTTTAATACGTCTAATGCAGGTAGAATCTGACAGTTGTAATTTCTTAATTTGTAATATTTGACTTTTATTATTAAATTTATCGAATAATATATTCGAAGCATTTAGGAAACATTCTTTCACAACTTCAGCATCCATAAATGGTTTCATATTTTTGCCAAGTATATAACAAATTTCATATGATGCTCGTGTCACCACTGCTTCTTGTGAGATTGCTTTTGACATAACATTTTGTTGCTGTTGCAATGATTTTTTAAAGAAAGCTAATTTTTCACTTCTTATTAAAGACCCATGAGCAAAAGTGTCATTAAACAATTTATGCTTTATGGTGTAATGGTGATCAATGTTATAATTTTTTAATGTGACAATTTCTCGACAAATCAAACACATTGCAGAATCATTGTTATTCAACATAACAAAATATTCCTCTTCCCAGTTGTCTTGAAACATTCTATTTTCATCCGATAATTTTTGTTTGTTGCTTAAAGACATCATTATGATGTTTAAATTATAGTTTGATATAAAATATTACGCGTCTACGTGTATACTAATTCACATATAAAAGTAAAATGTTTCACTTTGTTTTCAAAAACACGGAATATTGATTGAATTAAAGTTCCAAACTTCTGATTGGTCAATTATACAATCTGCAGTAAATATATTTGTCTTTTTACAATTATATTTGTTTTAGTTTAGTATTTAAAATGGAAATTTATAATTTGTCTGATTACAGAAAGGTTTTTAAAAAATAAATTTCTATTTATAATTGATGATAATAATCTAACATTGTCAAATTATAATAAATGCTTACCATCCAATTATAAATTCCAGAAGTAATTCATTGAATTCCTTATCAATATGTTTTAGTATCAAAGTAAATTTTTTGACTAAATCTGAGAAACAAACAAGTGGGGTAAATAAAAAAAAAAAGCTTACTAAATTATGTTTTCATTTTCAAATTCAAAATGTAGAAATACAACTGTTGAAGTCATAGATTGGCGTTCTCTTGCGGAGAAAAAAACAACCAATCAGAAGCTTGAAAAGATGGATTTACGTCATTATTATACCATTAAATTTAAATATTTACTGATTTTTTTCCTTGCAAAAAAAAATATTGAAGGTGCTAAAATCAGAGAAAAAATGCTAAAGATAGAGGGTTGAGAACGAATACAAATTGTATATGAAGATACTCTGACATTTCTAGTACAGATTTGGCAGGTTCTTCAGATCTGTGAAATTAAAAAAAAATATAACATTATTAGTGCGTCAATAAAAAATATCAATCGCACATGGTTATTCGTTAATTAAGAAGTGTGTTGTCACATCTGTTGACCATCAGTCTATTGCTGGGCACATGTA
>JAQFVV010008495.1:0-29567 GCA_028023455.1 Epiperipatus broadwayi | reverse complement strand
AATTATATTTTCTTAGGTTTTTATCTGTAGCATTTTAAAATCTTTACTATTTTGAAATTTATCTTAAATTATTTCTAAAAATATATATACAATGTGATAAAATATTTTTATTTTTTGGAAATACATACAATTATATTACTTTATATGTGTAAAAAAAAATTTTTTTTTAAAAAAGTTAGAAACAATCACGGTGGGAAGTTAAACTAATATATGCAATTAATAAAAATTAAAAACAAATATTGGAAGCTTTGTCACATATTTGGAAGGTGATTCAATTTACTTTATTTTAGATAATCAGTAGATATCAGACGGTAGTGCTCTAATTTATATGTCCAGACTAATTTCAGACTATAGCCTTTATCAATGATTTTTTAAAAAGTCATGTAATGTTTTCTTAGAATAATATTTCATCATCATCATCATCATCATAATAATAATAATAATCATCATCATCATCATAATAATAATAATCATCATCATCATAATAATAATCATCATCATCATCATCATCATAATAATAATAATAATAATAATAATAATCATCATCATCTTCTTTTCATGTAATGCAGGAGGTTGCAAAAAAAAATTCTGTACAACTCATCTTATACTTGTTTGAGCCCATACCACTATAATTTCAGGAATTCTTCAGCTATGATACTTCAGGGGATCAATTTTAAGTTAATGTCCATCTAACTACCCTTGCAAAAACTTTATATTTTATAACTATATATTGAATTTTCAAGAGGATAGAATTTTAATTAATATATTTTTTAGACCTGTCAAATGCATAAGCAAAACAAAGTATTTTTTTAGTGTTTGATAAATTAAAGATATTTTGGAAATACAAATGTTATTTTCTAGCACTGAATTTTTATAATGTTGGGGTTCTAAGTAATATTTTGCTCGAGGCCCATTTCATTTCACAATTTTTATTTGATATTAAACTCAACTTTTTTTAAACCTCTAAAATATTATGAAGGCATTTATTGTTAAATGTTTGTAAATTCGAAGTTATAGTTTCCAGTTTTTCATCCCTAAAAAAGATTAGATTTTTCTTCACTCATATGAACCTGAAAATGTTCCAGCTCTAAAAAGTAAAGATTTATTTATGCAAATTTAGAATTTCTTTTTTATGGACAAGCAGTAAAAAAACCATATTTTGGATTTCCTTAATATTCAGTGGAATATAGTTCAGTGATAGAATATTTTGACTAGAGAGTTAAATGTTTTTAAATCATGATTTAACTTATTCATTTCTGATATTTAAATATCAACTTATAAATAATTAATCATTTAGTTATTGTTCTATTTGATTCCATAGTTGAGTGATAAATTTAAGAGCTAAAATGGCAGATTGATTAAAATACAATCTTTTTATTTGTATTCGTTTATATATCATATGACTTTTGGGAAACTAATCATTGATTGAATCATATAGAATGTTTCAAAAAATGTCATCAATATATTTCTTAGGTTTAAACCTTATTTTTAATATTTATATTTTGGCCAACATGAAAATCTTTAAGAATTTACTACGTTTATATTTAAAAAGTGTTGCTATCGTTATTTTTATTTCACAGTCATTGCTGTAAATATTGGAAAACATGAAAATAATGATAGCAGTAATTTCTAAAGATATAAAATAGCAGTATAAATAATATAAAATAATAGTCTTGCATTGGTGGTCGAGAGGTCAGCGCGACTGCCTTGTACTTGCAGGCAGCTGCCCGGGTTACGGGTTTGTGTCCCGGCCGATGCTATGACACTTAAAAAAAAACAACAAAACAATATGAAATAATGATTAATTAAAGAAACGAATTCATACATATTTATAAAAATTGATATATTTGGTCATTCTTTTTAATAAAGATTAAAGAAAATATGATGATATCTAATCTTAATAAAAATGTTTTAGTATTACGTGTATTAATTAAAAGACTGTTGTTCTGAAATAAACACTCAAGGTTGTTTTGTTTGGTTTGACACCGTAATACAATGGCAAACTCCGGCAATGGAGATTCGTAGGATCGCCGCCCAACTTGTCATTTTTTTGGTGTTTAAATTTGATCACTTCCCGAGCAATAAATCAATCGTCAAGCATTAGTGGTCGAGAGATCAGCGACAGCTGCTTTACAAGCGATTGTCCTAGGTTAGCGGGTTCGTTTCCCGGCTGATGCTATGACACATGAGGAAAAAAAAAATCATTCAATTACTATTAGTTTTGACTAAAAAAAAAAGACATTTGTAAATTAAATTTTAATTAAAACATATAAGATTATGTATTTATTTTTGATGCTAAATAACTCATTTTAAGACTAAAAGTAATTGAAAGGGAAATGATTTTTTATCTGCTCTTTTCCTTAATTGTACTTTCCGTACAATAATAAGATTGTAGCATATTGTATATAAAAATACTTTAGATTTTATTGATTTTTTTTTTGTTCAATATCTTTTTCTTTTCTTAGCCTGTAGGCATGCTTATTGCAATTTAAGATACTATAAACAGATATTTCACATTTGGTAACTATTGAATTATTGATCTTACAACAAAGATGTCAACCATTTTTTTTGTCGCTTCTTTAAAAGATGTGTTTACCATGTATGTTCATTTAAACCAGATGCTTACTTCAAAACAAATCAATTGAAAGGTTTTTTGTGAAAAATAAATAAAAGAATTACGTTAAAGAAAAAATTAACTAATTCAACAAAAGTAGCAAAAAAAAAATAAATTGCGAAGATAAACAAATCAGTATTTGTAAATAAAAAAAAGAAAAAAAAACTAAAAAGGAATTTACTAATGTGTTTTTATAAACAATGAATAAAAAGATTGAAAAAGTGGGGGGGGGGATCAGATATTAACTTTTTTTGTAAGACTACAGATGAGCTTGGAAGTTGTGGATAATGGAATGATTTTCAACTATGAGTTAACTGTGAATAACAAATAAACAGAACCCCATCAAGGGTATCTCCTGGCACATTGTAAGATAAAATGTTGGTTCATCAAAAACCAAGTATTGTTTTTGATACAAACAGGCCTCCCCCTTTTTCTTCTTCTTCAATCATTCAAGTGTCGGCCATTGTGAACTCCCATGCCAGTCATCATCTCCTTATACTATCCGTGTCAATGAGAGTGTATGTTTGGGTCCTCACTTAATGAAAGAAGATTGCATCTTTGAATTTCTTGTTGTATCAATAAAAGACTAATAGTTTAAAACTTAATTTGTATAATTGTACCAATGTTCATTTTACTAGTACACATGCTCCAAGAATAATTCAGAGAAGTCAGAGAATATAAACATCTATTTCTTGCTGGATATCATTATTACTTGAAAAGACTAAATTTTCCTTCATGGTGAAAGCACATTTTAGAGATACTAATAGTAGACATGAGCCAAAAGTTATAGAAAATAATCCAGTATTGATGCTTAAAATTCAAATGGTCTATCATTATTGAATTTTTGTACAGCACAGTAACTATCATGAATAGTTTGTTTTGGTTAAAAAGTTACAATAAAAGAACATGGATGCATCAATGCCTAAAAACAATAGCATTTGATAAATTACATTGTAGTTATGAGTCACAATACAAGTCCGTATATCATTTGAGCACTTACAATGTCACAATGTTGTGGGGATTACAGATTAGTATGCACTAAGATTAATCTGAGTTACATCAAAAATAGATCATATTCTAATCATAGTCAATAGAAAAATTTATGTTAATTCTTTGGAACTATCTCTGTATATACTAAATTTTACCAGTTATTGAACATTAAAATTGCTAATTTCTACCTTCAGGGATTTATATAATATTGAAATATGAAATTCTCTTAAGAAATATGTTATGGATACAGGTATAAATTTATTCCTGGGTTCACACACACAAAAAAAACATGATAAGTTTTCTGATAGTATTATTATTGGTACATGGTATTTTTTCTCAGCAGAATAATAAATGTGGACCTTTGCAAAAAATATAGAAATTTTTTTTTTTCATATGTCATAGCATCGGCTAGGAAGCAAACCTGCTAACTGGCACAACTGCTTGTAAGGCAGTTGTGCTGACCTCTCGACTACCAAATGATTTATAAATTAAAACTACAAGGATTGATAAAATTACAGATTAACCTAATTTATTAAATAATTGTAGATTAATAATAATAATATTAATTACAAAAAAAAACACCCAAATAATTACTTAAAGCACTTTTAGATGTAGAAAAAATTCATAATGGAATGGGAGCCAATTAATTGAATATGGATTTAGAATCTGGGCAATACAGAGTTAATAAAAATTGAATATGAAATTAAGATTGATGTAGGTTTAATATTCATTTTTAAATGAATTGAAGATTGAGATAGAAGAGTAAGGAATAAAAATAGTAATTCAGAGCATGAGAGGTCAGAGAATATAAACATGGTAAATACAAAATTTTATGCATATAGTGTGAAGTATGAGGATATTATTAAAAAAACTGTGGATATAATAATAAAAATTCTATAAAAAATCTTAGAAGATAGGACTAAATAATTGAAAATAATGAAATATATCTGTTTTTTGGAGGAGTAAAAAGATATAGCTATTTTATCAACTAGGGAAAAAGTTCTACAATCAACTAAGAATTAAAATTAAAAATCTGATTGCTTTTTTTGTGTATAGAAAATATGAGTAAGGTAAATTAATTTGAAAAGTGATAATGACACCCATCTTATCATTTAAAATAAGGTATTTTAAACTTGTTCAAAAGATTTTTTCATATTGACCAGATATTAATTGTACAAGTGAAATGATGATGACGATTTTATTCAGCAAGAAATAGGTTGGAACCCATCTTAACAAAGATATGAAACTAACATTATGTGATACAAATTTATTAAGAACATTAAAAGAAAGTATTTGAATATTTAGGAGTAATTATTAAAAAAAAAACAATTATATAATAATTAAAATGTATAAATTAGAAATACAAATGCCAAAAATGCTATTCCATAAATATTTTTTATTGATTGTCAGTTTTTTTAATTATTAAATTCAAGTTGATTTTTTAACTTTTGGTCTCATTAATAAAATGTAGTTTGAAAACTAAATTTAAAACTAATATTTTAATTAAAGAATATTTAATATCTCCTTTACTTGCAGTTTATTAACATATAAATGATTTTTATAATGTTTATAATTTAAAATTCAAAAATGATTTTTTTTGTATGTGTTTTTTAAATAAATTTTAATAAAAGAGCAGCTTTAATTAAAAGTAGAGTAAAAAATAAGAGAATAAATAATACTGAGAAATTTTATTTATTTAGTACCTAAATGATATCACTTTCTTAAAATTTAGTTCAGTATAACGTTTATTGTTAAAGATGACAAATAAATCAGATATAGGTAATAATCGATGATGAAAGAGTGTTTGTTATTTGATCATCCAAATTTACATTTGAACAAAAATTTAACATAGAACAATATTAAATCATGGTTGTCAAGTTTAAAATAAACTTTAAACTTGATAATGATTTTTTTCTCTCATGTGTCATAGCATCAGCCGGGAAGTGAACCCGCTAACCCGGGACAACTGCTTGTAAAGCAACTGTCGCTGACCTCTCGGTTACCAATGATTGATAATGATTTAGCTACAATTTTACCATGATAAACTAACTATTTTATATTATAAGCTTTGATATTTTTTGCACTGTAATTTAATAACAGTTGATTTTTTTTAATCAAAAATGATTTTAAGATGAATATAGCATTTCATCTCTGTGATTTTCACATCACAAATTCATGCATTCTAAAAAATTGATTAAAAACTAAATTTCACTAAAAAAATAATAATTGTGCATTTAAATTTTTTAAAATCAGTAATGCATATACAATATGTTCATATATATATATGTAGTAATATTATAATTCGATGTCTGTATTTCTTTAAATCAATATCCGTAATCTTATAATTGAATATTTATAAATACAGTAATTAGATATATATATAAAGTATAACTTTAAAAATTTTATCCACTTAGGAGCACTTTTGACTATCCTAGTAGTCTTTGACAACTAACAATTTGAAAAGCTAGCCTTCACGCAATCCCATGATCTTAACGTTATCAAAATATTAGCTTAATTAAATAACATTAGCTTTTTCCAGAAGGTACCGAACACGACCTTAACTTAACCTGTACCAAGAAGATAATCATCATAATAATAACTTTTTAAGTGTAAACAGAAAATTTAAATCTGTTTTAACTATTAAAAAACATTATAAAATGTGTATTAATGAATAATAATATCTCAGGGTTATGAAACAAAATATAAATATGTATAAAAAATAAATAAATCTAATAATATTTATGTGTGGTTAGCATGTTCAATATACATATATAAAATCTAAAGTTATCTCAGGGTTTAAAATGTTTAAGTGTGATAAATAAGACTTAAAATTTTATTCTTCAATTATAAATCTTTATAATCAATATGTCTAATAATAAAGGTTATTTTATTGTATCCAAACCATATCTTACCGTAATTAAGCATTACTATTTAAATTATATGTGATAATATTGACAATAAATATCAATCATGTTACTTCTAGAATTAAACTTGGTTGGAGTGCTTTTGGTAGAAATAACTTGATACTAAAAGGAAATATGCCTATGTGTTTGAAAAGGAAGGTTTTTAACAAATGTGTTTTACCAGTTCTTACTTATAGATCTGAGACTTGGACACTTAATAGAAGAGCAATACAGAGACTTCAGACCACTCAAAGAAATATGGAGAGATGCATGTTGGGAGTAACAAGAAGAGATCTGAAAATGCAATGTATGGGTAAGAGAACAAACAGGTGTTACTGATCTCCTTGAAAAAATTAAAAGACTGAAGTGGAGTTGGGTTGGACATATTTCTAGAAGAGATGATAATAGATGGACAATTGAAATTTTAAACTGGATTCCAAGAGATTGTAAAAGACCCAGAAAGAGACCACATGTGAGATGGATAGATGAAATAAGAAAGTGTGCAGGGGGTGATGTGGAGAAGAGAAGCTAAAGATCGAAAAAGATGGATTAAACTTGAAGAGACCTTCATCCTGCAGTGGATTGATAATGGTTGATGATGATGATGATGATGACTTCTAAATGTAAAAAATATCATGTGACCATAAATACCTAATTAGATAATGAATCCAAAATTATGAAAGATGAAAATCAGATAATTTAGCAAATATAAAATCAATTTATTTACAAATAAAATCCAAATATGAAATACAAAAAAAAAAATACTAATAAATGAAGTTCCCATCAAAGTCTATATCTAAAAAATCTTCCACACCTGTTAAATATATGAGATTTATTCCAGTCTAAACTGTACTAAAATAAATTGTATTTGTGTTTCTAGACATGTTGTGGAATAAACACAAACATTAAGAAAAGTGTTAAGTAAGTCTTAAATAAAACTTAAATACTAACTAATTATTAAGTAACTAATATGAAACAATGTTTTATTTGATTTTTTCTTTAGTATTGTACTACCAAATGGGTATCTCTAGTATATAACTTTTATTCATTTTTCTAAAGATAATAAAATATTTACCTCTATACTCGAATCATATAAATACATGTGGCACTCTAAATTACCTGACTTCTACAGATTAGATATACAATCACCATGAAGTTTTATTTCTATTGTATGATTATGCACTACTTTAACAAATATTTATGGTCATGGAGACTAAAGTACATTTAACATAAGTACATGTGACACTACAAAGATATGGTCACCCAGGTTAATATTTATGAGTAAAATTATATCTCTCCTAAACAACAATATTATATTAAATAAGTTTCATCCTCAAATTGCAAGTCTAGAAAACTTTTAACATATTTATATCTACAAAACTTAAGGGGAATTCATTTTAAAATACTTGAAACAATATAAACATAGACTTTTTACATAGATTATTTAAATAGCTTATCATAGTTAAAAATAACAAAATAGGCTAAACTTTTTATTTTAAAGACCCATAAAACATAGAAAATATATAAAACAATTGTATCTTTAACTATTACTTATAATAATCAATTTTAATAACCTCTCTTCAACACAAGTTACACACATACTTAAGTCACCAATATTAAAGTTATAATTATATAATTATAATCATATGACCTGTGCAATCCTGTTTTATTTGCTTGCCTTTTGTGAGAAATTTTATTTTTATGGAACACAAAGAAAATAAAGAATAAGAATATAAAAAAAATATTTTCTGTTATCTAAATTCATTAAAAGTCTTTTAAGTTTTTGTGAAGATATAATTCAAGAATTTTATTCAAGCAAAGTTTCTAAAACATTTTAAAGAATTGATTTAAATCTTTCAGCACTCTAATGTAGAAATCCCAAAGGGTAATGTAAAACTTTATTTTTTTTAAACCAGGAAGATAATAAAATAATTTTATTCTTTTTGAGTGAACTCATTAATATGATGAATTTTGAACATTAAATGAGATCAAAATACATTTTTCTCTATTTCTAAAGGAGATTTAGTAGGTAATTAGTACTTTTCTCTGGAAAGAAAATTCACTAATATTGACATTTCTTTAAGACTATATTTAAAAAAAAGATCTCCATTATTTTTGAAGAAACTTGATTAAAAACAAAGTATATAGAAGCAGGTGTTTATATCAATTATTTCCTTAATATTTACTTTTATCATTGTAGCAAATGAGTAACTGAATTGTGACATTCCTGAAATAAGTTTTTAAAATTTTCATTTCAAGAAAATATTTAATTTCCATTTGTTCATGCATTTTAAGCTTATGAAGATGTTGCAGATGCTTTAGTTATTCATTTGGACAATCTTGAGAAATTTTCCAGATGAAGAAAGTGATTGGTTAAAGATTTACTCTTCCATGCTCTATATAACAAGAACCAATAAGACTAATTTTAGATGTTGGCCTCATGCAGTTTAATCAGCAGATAACTAGCAATGAATGAGCAAGATTTCTCTTGAATATGCATATTTATAGGTTTCTACCATGTGACTGATTTCATTATCATTTTCACTCAAATTTCTCAATTCAGCATTTTATTTGTAACTTTTCTTACATTTACTATGGAGACATAGTCTTACAGATGACAATAAAGTTTTTTTGAAGAAATTATAGCACCAAATGCAAAAAAATATATTTTTAAATTACAGATAATATAAATATATTCCAATAAAATATTACATATTTCAATAAGATTAAATATACAAATTATAATATCAAACTAAATTTTTAAATTATAAATATTAAAACATTTTGCTTCATTTGCCATTCTCACAATAATTGATATTTTATTCTAGATTTAAAATAACTTTCCCTAAATGTTTTAAAATAGTTCCTCTCTAAATTTAAAATATATCAGAGAAATATAAACATTTGTATGTACACTTAAATACACATTCAAATATTATATTAAAAGTTTATATCACTATGTAAATTGTTTTATAATGTTGTACGCACTAATATAAATATTGCATTTATTTTAAGTAATTTATTTACATGTTTACAATATTATGTATTTTATCAGTGTATTGCTCCTTTTAAAAGTAAACTTTGTGAGCATGTGTACTTTTAAAATTTAATAGAATACCATGATTTTCAAAATTACTACAGAAATCTTATAAGTTAAAAATATGAGAAGATATTTTGGATTTATAAAATTGTGCTTGCACTTTGGATTTTAAATATAAAATGAATGAATACTAACACTTCAACCACATGATAAAGTCTTTGGAAAAGATAGAATGGCCATCTATCTTTTCGAACCCAAACACTTTTGTATGGGTGAATTTTAAGTGTTTGAAAGTGAAAGCATGAAAATATTAAATAATCACTTTAAATTACTTTTACATGCTTGAATGAATGACCCTGGTGAAATTTATTAGAATTTACGATACGTCATTCTTATTTAAAATTAAATGTATGTAAATAAATCAATTATTTTATATAGCGCAATGTTTTTTATAAACAATAATATTTAAACAACATTAAACTGTTGTTCATGCACTTTGGATTTTAAATATAAAATGAATGAATACTAACACTTCAACCACATGATAAAGTCTTTGGAAAAGATAGAATGGCCATCTATCTTTTCGAACCCAAATGCTTTTGTATGGGTGAATCTTAAGTGTTTGAAAGTGAAAGTGTGAAGATATTAAATAATCACTTTAAATTACTTTTACATGCTTGAATGAATGACGCTGGTGAAATTTATTAGAATTTACGATATGTCATTCTTATTTGAAATTAAATGTATGCAAATAAGTCAATTATTTTATATAGCACAATGTTTTTTATAAACAATAATATTTAAACAGCATTAAACTGTTGCACATGTGCTTTGGATTTTAAATATAAAATGAATGAATACTAACACTTCAACCACATGATAAAGTCTTTGGAAAAGATAAAATGGCCATCTATCTTTTCGAACCCAAACACTTTTGTATGGGTGAATCTTAAGTGTTTGAAAGTGAAAGCGTGAAGATTAGTATTCATTCATTTTATATTTAAAATCCAAAGTGCATGTGCAACAGTTTAATGCTGTTTAAATATTATTGCTTATAAAAAACATCACGTTATATAAAATAATTGACTTATTTACATACATTTAATTTCAAATAAAAATGACATATTGTAAATTCTAATAAATTTCACCAGCGTCATTCATTCAAGCATGAAAAAGTAATTTAAAGTGATTATTTAATATCTTCACGTTTTCACTTTCAAACACTTAAGATTCACCCATACAAAAGATAGATGGCCATTCTATCTTTTCCAAAGACTTTATCATGTGGTTGAAGTGTTAGTATTCATTCATTTTATATTTAAAATCCAAAGTGCATGTGCAACAGTTTAATGCTGTTTAAATATTATTGTTTATAAAAAACATCACGCTGTATAAAATAATTGACTTAAAATTGTGCTTTATATGGTAAACTTAAATAATATTATCTTTATAATAAGACAATAAAAATTTTGAAGTTATGATTATTATTATTATTTTAGAAATATCATGTATAATTACTAGGGATTTGAACCCAGACTTTCAAACTCCCTATAATCATCCACTCTATCCAATATAACTGACACACATGACCACATACATGTGAAAAAGATAAACAATCTCCAAATATATATATATATATATATTGCAGGCTGAACTGTACATTGGAGATCATTTATCTTTTTCACATGTATGTGGTCATGTGTGACGGTTATATTGGATAGAGTGGATATCTGTAGGGATCTTGAAAGTCTGGGCTCAAAGCCCCATTAATTACATCTGGGTTCAGTATATACATTATACTTGTATTTCAATATTAGATATCATATATCTATCACAATACATTTATAGTTTACAAGTTTTCATCATGTCTATGCAGCATGTACTTACTCCTATAGTATGTGAATTAAAAATATAATAAGATTTATTATTATTTATAATTTTGGCATCCATAACATGTTTTAAAATCAAGATATGAGTGACTAATGTAGTTTACTATTGCAATATCTGATCTTGCTTTTTTTTTTCAAAGATTTATTTGCCTATATTTATGTCCTTTGTCCATGGTATATTTTTAGTGTTTTTGTCAATACATTATATAAGTAAAGAATTATTTTTACATCCTGTCGATTTGAACATAGTAAATAAATATAAGTGTTTCAAAGATACTTACAGTTACTATTGTAAATTAGTTCTGCCTTTATACAAGTTATCAAAATGTATATATTTAAATAAGTGGATATTATCCATTTTTATGCCCCGTATGGTTTTGTACAGTTGTAGGTGGCGACGCTAAAGCTTAAGATTTAGAAATTATGGTCCAACTTTGTCACTTTCAGAGTTCAAACTTCTTGTAAATTTCTGAACAAAAATGATTTATTTATTAGTCAAGGGTTGGTGGCCTAACGGTTTAGCATAGCTGCCTTCCAAGCAGCTGACCCGGCTTCGCTTCCCGGTCAACGCTTTGATATATATAAATGATTTATTTATTTATTCATTTTTGTTCTAGTCTTTTTTTTTTTTCTGATGCTAGAGAAAAAACTACAATCGCCTTCAAATTAATTGTTTTGTTATATGATTTTAATTAGACATTATTTATTTATTTTATTCTTTCTTTATGATAAAGTGAAGTACAATCTCTATTTAAAGTTTACTTAACAGTTTTATTAATTTGATTTTATCACTAATTGAAATAAATTTAAATACATAAAATGCCTACCCCCTTCCCCATTTATTTCTTATCTTATTTTATAAAGTAAATTAAAAAAATATGTAACTATATAGAAAGTACTAAATATCGAAAAGTAAACAGAATAATAATAAAAGTTATTTTTACTGCATTAAGTAGAATAATATGATAGACTAATATTTTATCTGGTAGAGTCCGGATGTTTTTATATTCACTTATAAAATTTATTTTATTCTAACACATATAAATAAAATTATAATATATGTTTATTAGGAAACTTTTTATTATTTATTATAAATTTTTAAGCAATAAATAAAAGTCAATTTTGTTTATATTCTTATATACAAAATAGAGAAACAAAAACACAATGAGAGGAATATAATTGGATCTTTTAATTACTGTTTATGTTCTTAATTTTATAAATATCCTAATTAATAAAACCAAAATTATAAAATATGCAGTTATGTTCATAATTAATGATTATATAAATTAAGATATTATAAAAACAAATATAAAGCCAATTTTAACTGTTTTTTATTCACGTTGAAATTTTATCAAACAACAGTACTATATTTATATTAAAAATTATAAATAACTCTGTACAAAATATATTTAGTATAGTTTTTAAAATTAAATAATAAAAATGCCTATCAAATGAAGGCTGTCATAATTCCTAAATTTAAAAACAAGATAATTTTTTTAAGTATTCAAGGAAAAAAAAATCATGTACAATTATGATAAAAATAAAAACTTGAAAATATTTATTAAAATATTTATTACTCCTTTACAGTAATGTTATAAAAGTCACCAAAAACTGTCATTATGGGAAAGGAATTCAGATGTTGATACGTCTACAAAACTATTTACTTATTAATTATTAAATAAGATTTAAAGTTTTTAATAAGGCTAGAAATAAACTCTAGTTTAATAAATGATTAGTAATAATTATTAATATATTTTCATAAAGTGGTTTGTATTAAAATTGTGAGTTCAAAAAGTTTGACATTTAAAATAAAACTATAATAATTTGTTATCTGTATAATATTAAACAAATAATGAAGATATGCATAAGAGATTACGAACTGTGATAATTGATGAGGGCTGTTTCAGCACAAAATGTTCATCTTTGGTATCATTTATCTTTATATATATATCTTTGGTCATATGCTTCAAGAATGTGTGATAGAATAGAAATTTGAATATGCCTAAATATATATATATATATATGAAGTTAAATCAATTGCTTCTAAAAATGTGTGCATGAAGATAAAATTATAATGAATTATATACGTCTTGCTCACTTGAAAAAGTGAAATGGATATTTCAAGATAATTCATAATTAGAGAAGTTGGTCTGATATCTGAGCGGTTGCAATAGGAATGGGCAAATGTGAAAGACCACTGATAAAACAAAAAAAACTTCGAATTATAAATGTCAAACTTATCACACTCATAACTTTGACAACAATCATTTCAGACAATTACATTAATGATTATTATTAACTATTTATAAGCGTAAAGAATATTTTAGCCTAGATAAATTATTGTATTTAGGCTCAGGTGTGTACATCAAATTTGTGAGTATAGTAATTTGATATACAAAAAGCACAAAGTACAGTAATTGCATGTTTAAAAATACTGAATAAATGACGTTTAAAAAATGGGACCAGAGTCACCTGATAAGTATTGTTTCAGCATAAAATGCATTGTGTAAGTCATTTGTTTTAACAGTGTCTTTATTTGCATATTTCAAAAATGGGTGATGAATTGGAGGTTTTAAGTTGATTTTATACAATTTCACTCAGAATGTAAAATTTATGTAATGTTAATGCATATTTAAATAATGTTCACTTATAATATTCACCAAGTAAATATAAGTTCATATTAAAAAGCTTTCACAAAAAATATGATTTAAATTAAAAATGACAACAATTGCATCTAATTTGTTTTATTTAGAATATTACTGATTTTCCTAAGTAATAAAAAAAATATTATTAAGGAAATGAACATCTAGTTATAATCCTTAACAAGAAAGTAAAATCGCACCATCCAATATTGTTTTTTTCTCCTATTTAAATAGTGGGTTGTTTACTCTTAGCATGTTAAAACTGCTTGAGTGCATAATTTTTATGTAAACAAACAGAATTATAATGTTACCGGGCCGTTGTTCTTTTTTTCAACTTTAAAAGGCTTTTTTGATTTACAATAAAATCATAAATAATGAAATTAATCTAAAATAAATAAAAAATTAATTGGATAAACCTTTTTTTTCTAAAATGAAATTTGTAATTTTAACAAGAATAAATACAAATAAAAACAATATCGTGGTGATGCAAATCAAATTTTAACACGAAGAAAAATAAATAATTTCTCCAAAACAACATCATGGCCATGTAAATAAAATTGTTAATTTTAACAAGAATAAAAAGAAATAATTTTCCCTAAACAACATCATGGCCTAAAATAAAAACTGTATTTTTGATTGATCTCACGATTTTTTTTACACAAACATGAATTTTAGTGTGATTTAATAAAAATCATGCTTACACTTCTTTGACAATTGATTAAAGTGTCACCTTTGACTAGAAAAGCAGGGCAAAGTTTCCACAATTTTTATTATCTCATACTACATCATTGAATTTGGAAAATAATGACTTGGGCTTGTGAATTTGAAGACTTTTAACAATCTCAATTACAGACAACCTCACAAAATATCATAGCAAAATTTAAAATGGGATTGTTTGTATAATTGCATAACACAAAGTTCACCTATATACATGTGTGTTATATATACTTTCAGATGAATATACAGGCTATAAAAATCAATGGAAAGGCATTTGATTGTTAAAATGCATATCTGTAAATACCTGAAAATAAAAGTACAAATATTTTTTTATAAAGTGTTTTTTAATTTATTATCTTTGCACAATCATGCTTTTTGTTTTAATTTGGGCAATTTTAAATATAAAATTTGTTTTAACTGATCATTGGCTATTTCTTTTTATAAGTGTTAATGGTAATATTGTATATTTAAATGGTGAGCATTTTGCATAATTATGATTCAATAATGTAAAAAATATATAAATGTTATTACTTAACAAATCCATGGAACAGAAGTTTACAAATGATTTTTTCCCCGATAATATGAAAATTTAAAAAAAAGTATACAAGTGATTTAAAAATGTGTTGGCAGTTTTCAGTATGATTAATTTTAAATATGGCATATAATTATTATAGTGAATTTTATGTAGTTCAATAAAATATCAATATTTTTTAAAATTTGAAAGAACATTGTTTATTTGCTACTTAAATATTAGAAGTTATCAAGTAAAATGTATATATTGTCTGCCATAAGTGCAATACCACATCTGAGGCCACAATTAATATTCATGTAAAAAATGGTAGGAAACAATTGAAACAAAGGCTGCATTTTAAAATGTAAAAGCTTAAATAAAATGCAAAGTACAGACACAAATTTAATACAAGATTTCTATTCAAAACTCTATATTGATGAGGGAATTTACTTTGTAAAACAAATTTTATTGTTAATTATTAGATGAAAGTCTAAAATATATATATTTCTGATTTAAAAATTCTTCAATACATGAAGATTCCTAAAAATATTTTTATAAATTTATTACAATTATTTGGAGATCTATTAGAAATAAATTTTTATTTTATTAAAGAAAATAATTCACTTTGTAAATATGCTTTTAAATTTGAAAATAAATTTTCTAATGACAAAATACTGGAAAAAAAAAATTGATCAAGATAAAAATTGTCTTTTTTTTAAGAAAATCTGGAGGAAAAAGGTAAATATTAATTTTATATGCTTAACCTATTTTTATAATTATAACTGTTATTATTATTAATAGAAATAATAATATTAGTATTAAATGTAGTATTTTCATCAATTAATATCTTTATTTGCCTTTAGATAAATGTATCTAAATAATATTTATTTTATAAAGTGCAAACAGTATTGAAATTAAATTGAGAGACTGCAAACCTCTTGTGCTCATTAGTATCTAACAGCCAATCAGTGTAAACTCAGTGAGTTAAATGTGAAGATATTTAATATTTATGCTTTCAGATCTAAGTACTTTAGACTGGCTTGGATATATAGAAAGACAAGTAAAGAATAGGGTGGACTGTCCTTTTCTTGTTAAATTCTGTCTTGTATTTACAATCTGATTGGCTGTTAGATACTAATGAGCACAAGAAGTTTGCAGTCTCTCAATTTAATTTCAATAAATGTATCTATAATATAGTAAAATTATATTTATACATTAAGCATATTTATCATTGCCAATATGTGAAAGAAAATATATGATTATTTTGCTATGGTGCTAATTAAAAATTATTAATATTATTTCTTTGGGAATTTGGCCTATATTGTCTTCCTGCTAGTATTCTGGAATCAATCAGTGGATGTGAAAAAAATCTTTTGTATTATTTTTTTCAATTGTTCAATACTTATTTTCAATAGACACTTGATCTATATGTTGTGCTCTATATGCACATCAGTGAAACTCATTTTCAATACTTAATAAAAATTAATAATAGTAATAATTTAAATTTTTTTCTATAGATAGTACTTTATAATATTTTACTTATTCTTTTAAACAAAATATGATAAATTTTTACATAATATTTTTTAGTAATTTTGACATTATTTAAAACCAATTCATAGTTTATAAAACAATGTTGTTGTTTTTTTTTGAAAAAAAGTCTATAAGTTCATTTATTATAGTTGCTGACATTTTATCAGTTTCCATTAGTTCAAAAATTATTTTAATCTTAATTATTTCTTTGTTTTCTAAATATCAATTTTATTGGTTATCTTATTAATCTTGTAAAAGGAATTCATATATATTTTAAATAAGTTTAAAATAATTGAAAAATATAAAACAAATTGTAATTTTCTTTATAGAAAAATAGTAAAGTGATATATATAATTTGGCATAGAAGTAATCTTTTCCTGTCATGCTTATCATCTAAGATTTGAATTCAGGTTTTCAGATTTTTACATTTTTTTCAGGTAACAAACAGTGTCACACAGCTATCCCATGATCTACCTAGCTAGACATCCAATAATGATTGGTAAATGAATGCCCTGCTACTACTAGCTAAAGAACAAAGGTCAGAGATTGATCTGGATTTATTAAATAAATATTAATATGCTGACTCTAAAAATAAAAATAGATAGATGTAATATGATGCAGTCTTAACCATTAAAATGATATAGGAACTAAAGCCATGGTTACTTGTATGTTTTTACAAACATTTTGGTGAAAATTAGATTTTGTATTTTCAAATGTTCCCTCTTCTATGTATTTAAATGGATACTGTCCTTATACATGAGGGGTCAGCATGGGCATGATAACAATATTGACATAAGCCTAGGATTTGGGAATTCTATCATCAGATTTTCAATGGTATGAATGGCCGAAGAGTTAGGGGTTGGAGTGGATTGAAGCCTGTCCATTAAAGTGTAAGGATTTCCTGTTTTAATATAAACTGAGCACTGATTATATATATATGCATGGGAGATGATAGTCTGGACCAATTGATGAGTGCTGGTTTAGCACAAAATTAGTATATTAGTGATTATTTATTTTTTCTGCATGTGTGTGGTCATGTATGTCAGTAGTATGAGATGGTATGGATAGTAAAGGGGCTTGAAAGTCTAAGTTCAAATCTATATTTATAATTAATCATTATAAGAATTTGATCCTTATATTACACTAATATTTAACAAAAATTATCTCTCATATTCAAGCTTGATTTAGCATATCTAAATATTATGAAAATCATAAATAAACGAACAATAATATCAGTAATCTTTTATCAAGACAATATTATAATTATATATATTTCCATTTACAACCTGATTGCAATGTTGCCTTGACAACAGATTTTTGATATTCTATTGGTTTATTTAAGCATGAGTGAGGACTGTGATTTTGTGTTGTGATATATATACACACAAACAATTACTTTAATTGATAAATCAGTTTACAATATTTATTATTTAAAATTAATTATTAGATATTTTTAAATGTTACTAAGCTAAGCAAATAAAATAGTAATTATTCTTCCAATTATGTAAGAAATATAATTATTTAAATGAAATATTGCACATAAAAATCTGCTTGCATATCATAAGCATATCATTAAAAATGGAAACAATTGCAACTTGGATTGTATAAATGTTAGAAAAATGGAAAGATTCCTACTTCATATATTAAAGTGGCTGCCGTTTGTGAGAAATTAAAAAGGACTATAGGTAAAACTGTTAGGAATTCTGTATATGAAACAATGAAGAATTGGAATATAAAAAATGAAGACTGCTGGAATATGAAAGAATTTAAAGGCTCTGTAAAGCAAAGAGAAGCAAAAAAAATATACCAAAAACAAATTTGTAATGAATTAATTTTCTATTACATTTTTTTTTAAAAAAAAAAAAAAAAAAAAAATAATAACATTTAAAAATATTTTCTTAAAATGGATTTTAGGTTAAACAATACTTATATAAACATATACACATGCGCACACACTTTCATGAATGAGTATTTTTTACTTTTTATATTGTAAAAAATTACAGCTATAAAAATAGCTTTAAAAATTAAAATCAGTTGTTTTTTAAAACTACGCCTAAGTTATAAGTATCCGTTTTGTTTTCTTCAAAATGTTATTTTATGGATTATGATATAAGAAGCTTTAGAATTTTATAAAAAGACTTCTAACTTAAAAAACAAACATTAAAGTTTAAGATCTGATATTAAATGTGAGATGCTAAATTAAATTGTAACAAGAGAATTAGTACTAATAATTATCAGAAGAATGACTGCCTGAATTGTAATTTCTTATTGCCTTGACTACCCAAAAAAGTTTTTGCGCAAGAATTTTAAGCATAAAAAGTCTGAAATCAAATGTGCCCCTTTTAAAATAAATATTTTGAACGGAAATTATAATTACAATGACAAAAATAATATACTTACTGTATGAGATGATTTCAACTTATAAAAATATGGTATGTTAATAATACTTTAGAAAATATAAATTATACAAGAAACATTCAAATATATATTTTTCAACACATACTTATTTTTTTTCAATATCATAATAAAATTACATTTATGTAACAATTAGCTGTTAAACCTATGAATATGTAATTCAAAGTAATAATAATTTTTTTTATTTAGTGATGGTAGTTAATTAAGACTTATTTAAGTGTTAAAAGTTAATTCTTTAAAAATAAAGATGAAACATAAAGGCTTAGGCTTCATTAAAACTTTTAGTTTCAAAAAGATCATTTTCTTGATTAGTATATTCCTCAATGATATTAACACTCTCAAATCAGAAACTAGCGAAATTTTATTTAAAGTAGAGCTTAATTATCCTCCTATAAAAGTAAAAAATGTTATGCATATATTTATTGAATATTTCTTTATGTAAACAGAAATATTTGTTATGTTTAGATGTGTATATAAATATAAGGCAAAAAACATTATCTGGTTTTTATATATAGGTTGAAAAGATAGATTTAATTATTATTTTTATTTGTACTGAAATATTTAGTCTTGTATGTATTAATTCATAATGAAAACGATATATTTAGTAAAAATATATAACACCTTTTGGTCAAAATTTCAGTTTGAAAATGTGGATAAGATAGCACTGAGAAGAGATCCAATAAGCATTACTATCTAGCATCTATTGAGATATTCAATCTTACAATAATTGACAGCACCAAATTAGAATAGAATTTTCTTCTCAAATGCCATGTGGAACATGGAATTATACGATGCATTTTTGGGGGGGTTTTATGACCCTTTTTGCACATTCACATAAGGTAGTTGACATCACTTTACATAAACGGATACTGTTGGTATTTGAATTATAATGACATGTTGCGAGGATATACTAATTTTTTTATTTTGTATATCTGTTTTTCTTCAGAAATTTGAAAATAGATAATAGTTAAACAAATATTCTCTTCATTGCAGAATATATGTAAGCATATTAATATTTTGAATTAGGTCATGCATGTTTATTTATAATATATTATTTAGCTAATAAAAAAGCATATGAGAAATAATAGCATGAATGACAATATATAATTATCTATCATTTGGTAGTCTGTTTGTTCATTCATGCACACACGAATGTATATAATTAAATCATAATGTATGATAATTGTCATTATATTAACTATATTTTTATTGTCTAACTTGTTTGAGTAGTTCAAATTCTTTTTTCTCCATTTCCAAATGTACATCCATGCGTATACATATTTTAGTTAAGTTAATAGATGTCTCATTGTCTTCTCCACGCTGCTAGTGGGCCGGATTTAAAATTAGGTTTTGTGTGCCATCATTGTTATGTTATCCATTAGGTGTTTGATCTGGGGCTTAGAGAATGGGTTTGAATCCAGGCTGGTTCTTGACCTAAGTCTCGGGCTTGACTGGGTTTGAAGTACATTTTGGGAGTTCCAGCTTATGTTAGATGGATAAACATGTTTTGACCGGTACACTATATAACGATGTCTGTATATATTGAAATTCTTTTTTGTAAACTGTATAAATTTATTTTAGTAATAATACAATACTTCAAAATAATAAATATGCTCATATTTACATCAGCACAAAATTTTTTATAGCAGTAATTAAAACAAATAATTAAAACAATGCTTTGTAATTTTGACTGACAATAGACGTTTTATAATTTGAGGTGTTAAGATGAATGGTATAATAAAAAAAATTATTTTACTAAATAAATTTTTATTATTAATAAATTATTAGCTAATGTAAATAACAATAACATTTCTTTTCATTTCATTTTTTAAATACATATTTCAATTAGTAATTAAAATCATTTCAAAATTAATTTAAATTAAAACGAATTCGTAATAAAATATAAAAAAAAAACGAATAATTTTTACAATGAATAAAATAAACAATTTAAAAATATTTAGATCTATTAGCTATTATTATTTTATTTTTAATGTAATATAACTATGTTTACTTTAAGATGATAAAAAAATTCTTATATTCTGAAGTGATTACTTATGTAGTTTTATAATTATATTTAAATTTGTAATAAAATAGCAAATGTAATAAGAATTAAATTAGAACAGATATTAAAAAAGTGTAATGTAGATATTTATTGAATTATTTAAAAAATCTTAAAGTTAAAGTATAAAGAAAATAAAGACTTTTTTTATTTATAACTTGTCAATTTTTATTAAAATAGACAACAGTAATACATATATAAATTTTGTTAATATATAGAGAGTGATATTAAAAATAAATATATGGTTTATTACTTGGAAGTTTATAAGAAATGAGAGCATCAGAAGTATTAAAACTGGAATTATGTTCCATGGAACTTTAATTTCACTGCCATTACAGTGTATATAGTACTCTTAAGTCATATCTACTCACGTCTAATTTATAAACAAATTACTCCCAAACAAAGTTTAAATCTTATCAATTAATAAATTCATATGAAATATGCTGTTACTAACTTTGATATCACAAATACTAATCAAAACGTTTCTCTAGAATGATTATTTCATGGCTTACAATACCATTCTTCATATGATTGAAAAGCCATCTAGTAAAAAGTTTTTTTTATTTATATACAGGCTAAACAGTGATAATTTAAGTTGCAATAAGGAATCTTTTAATCAAAAAACTACAAAAAGGCATTTTAAATTTTCAATATCATCAGATTTTTACTATTTCAGAGTGAGTTAATATTTACTCAAATATTGCAGATATTTTTTACTGTAAATTAAAAAAAAAAACCCACAATACGGTCAATAATATTGATTTTCTCATTCATTTATATTTGTAATTCAAATTTGCATATGTTTGTTCATTTGCATAATAAAATGGTTTCTTTCTTCTTTATAATCTAAAGCTGAGTGCACTTTCAGTGAAGTTCACCATAATCATAGCTTTCTTAAATTAATTATTGTTGTTGCTTTATTTATATTGTAATGCAAGTATATATGCATTTCAATTAGCCCATTTAAATATTCTATTTGTTAGATATTGGATACTATTTGTTCTTTTTATTATATTTCTATGGTTGGTAATAAACCACACTTCTTTGACTTTTCCTTTTCCATCATCATGCTCCATACACACTAGATTGATTGCCTGTAAGTTATGACAGTCTGTGGATCAAAGCTATGACAAAATTATTTTTCATGGTCCTAAATGCAGACTTATATTCTGAGTTATTTTTAGCATGCCTATATAGGCATTTATGCTGTGCTAATCTAGTTGAGGTATTAGCTCTAAATTTCTTATCATATATAGCAATGTAGCATGAACTATATTAAAAAAAATTGAATATCTCGAATTTTGTAAAATGGTCCGGAAAAGTGTTGAAAATGATATAAGAAAGTATAAATGTGAACTAGCAAGAAAAGCTGTAGAAGAAAATAAAAGTCTTAAGAATGTAAAACAACATTTTGGTATTGGTAGGAAATTTATATCTGCAATAAGGAAAAAAGATGGAATTATTACTAAAAATAGGGATGACATTATGAAATTGGTAGAAGATTTTTATCAAGAATTATATAGTAATAAAGAACAAGTATCTCCTATATCTATTACATCTTTTGAATTGCCCAGAATTTTAAACAAAGAAGTGAGAAATGCAATTAAATGTATGAAAAAAGGAAAGGCTCCAGGTAATGATGGAATTATAATTGATATATTAAAAGAAGCAGGTGAAGAAACAGAAAAAATATTAGCAAAGTTATATACCAAATGTCTAAATGATAAAGATGTACTGGATGATTGGAAGAATGCAGTAATAATATTAATATTTAAAAAAGGTGATAAAGAAGATATTAGAAATTACAGACCTATCAGCCTTTTATCAGTTTTATATAAAATTTTTACCAAGATAATTACAACTCGTCTACAGAGAACCTTGGATTTTCACCAACCAAGAAAACAAGCTGGATTTAAAAGTGGTTTTAGTACAGTAGATCATATTCAAGTATTGAGAGAAGTTATAGAAAGGACAAATAAATATGAGTTGTCATTATGTTTTGGATTTGTAGATTATGAAAAGGCATTTGATTCTATAAACATTTCTTCAGTGATTAAAGCATTGGATCATCAAGGTATAGATCCAGGATATTGTCATATTTTAAAGAATATTTATAAAAATGCAACAGCAACAATTAGATTACATAATGATACTGGGAAAGTCAACATTGAGAAAGGTGTAAGACAAGGTGACTCCATATTTCCAAAACTTTTTACAGCAGTGCTGCAAGAAGTTTTTTGTGGATTAAAATGGGAAACTAAAGGAGTGAAAGTAAATGGAGATTATTTAAGTCATTTAGATTTCGCAGATGATGTAGTTGTTTTTGCAAATAATGCTTCGGAGCTGCAGGAAATGTTGCAGGAGTTATCAGATGAAAGTAGGAAAGTAGGACTAAAGATAAATGTTAAAAAGACTAAAGTAATGTTTAATCAATTTGCTCAAAATATGAAAATAAAGATTGATTATGATGAATTAGAAGAAGTTAAGAGTTACAAATACCTTGGTCAGATTATTAATACAGATGGAAACATAATGGAGGAAATTAATTATAGAATTAAACTTGGTTGGAGTGCTTTTGGTAGAAATAACTTGATATTAAAAGGAAATATGCCTATGTGTTTGAAAAGAAAGGTTTTTAACAAATGTGTTTTACCAGTTCTTACTTATGGATCTGAGACTTGGACACTTAATAGAAGAGCAATTCAGAGACTTCAGACCACTCAAAGAAGTATGGAGAGATGTATGTTGGGAGTAACAAGAAGAGATCAAAAACGCAATGTATGGGTAAGAGAACAAACAGGTGTTACTGACCTCATTGAAAAAATTAAAAGATTGAAGTGGAGTTGGGCTGGACATATTGCTAGAAGAGATGATAATAGATGGACAATTGAAATTTTAAACTGGATTCCAAGAGATTGTAAAAGACCCTGAAGGAGACCACATATAAGATGGATGGATGAAATAAGAAAATGTGTAGGGGTGATGTGGAGAAGAGAAGCTAAAGATCACAGAAGATGGATTAAACTTGGAGAGACCTTCATCCTGCAGTGGATTGATAATGGTTGATAATGATGATGATGATGAGCATGAACTATTTCATGGAATCTCATATGATATCTGCAGTATATTATTCTTTTGTAATTTGTTTTTGTATTTTTAATCAACCTACTAAGATTAAAGGGTGTACAGAAACTAACTTTGAAAGTTGGCTCACGGATTTAGGCATGCTAACCCATGGTTTAGTTTCAAATTGTGCTTTTAAAGTTTGTTTTATATTTTTACAGAATTGTTTAATAACATTTATCAGAATATTTTTGCTATAACCTATACTACCTAGATCTTTAATGTTTTCATCTATGTTGGTTTTTTTGTCTGCTTCATATTTATAAAGCATCAAATTTTTTTTTAAGAAATATTTTACATTTTTCTTATTTATGAGCCATTGGCGTTTTAGTCTGTAGATGGATAGTGCCTCTAATTTTGAATAGTTTTATCACCATTTTATAATCCAATCACTCTTTATTTCCTTGGATTAACATGTCTCTATACTTTAAGCTGTGAGGGTTATTTACATGTTCAATAGTCCATGATAAAGTTGATTCCTTCTGGAAGACACATCAGAATGTCATCAACACATTATTTGTATATGATCTTCTGATCTTTCTCCATAAATGCTGGTATAATTTTGTCTTAAACAAAAGAAAAAAATAGTGTCCAATTATCTAACAAATTGGATATTTGAATGAACTAATTTAAATAAAAATGCATGTGTGATTACATTATGGTATAAATAAAACAGCAACAATAATTAATTTAAGAGTCATGATTATGGTAAACTTCACTAAAAGCGCAACACAGCTTTAGCTTATAAGAAAGAAAGACTACATTGATATGCACCTGAACAAATGCATGCAAATTACAAATAAGTAAATAATGTAATATGCACAGCATATATGATTAAAGTGTTTTTAAAGAGTTTATCAATTATGAAAAAAAATTATCTGTTTTTGAAAGTCATGAGATTTCCATTTCTCAAAAATGTAACTTAAAAAAAACTGGAACAAAAATTTATTACTAACTTTTTAAAACATATTTTAATTTACTATTTGTGTAAATGTTTAAAATACCCAGTAAAAACTTATTGCAAAAGACATAAAAAAATGTTATCTCAAATAAATGAAAATAACTTTTAAGATTTTGTTTGATTATAAAAATATTTTCATATGTAAAACAATTTTTGCCACAGTATAATAAATATATATAAATGCACTTCTAACAACGTATTTATTAACTTTAACAATATGTGATAATCCTATAATGAACAATTAGTGATTATTAGATGTTGTAGTTAAATGTGGTTCCAGCTTTAATTCTTATTAAACAAAATAACTTTAATGAATTTATCAGAATGACCAGTTTTAATGTAATCTTTATAAAATTATCAGTTTTTTTTAAACAAAGCTATCTATTTAGTTTAAATTTTTATTCTGTAAAAAACTGCTTAAAGCAGGCACTTGTGAAAGATAGGTTGATAGCCATTATATAAATAATAGGCTTCACTACTTTTAATACAATAACTACATACCAAATAATCATTTAAAAATATCACTAATAAATTTGAAAACTTTAATCGAATAAATCTGATCTTTCCTTTGAAAATATATATTATTTTTTTATCACTACAAACAATCTTCAACATACCTAATAAACAATACACAATTGTAATTAATTAACTTTTTTCTTCCAAATAAATACAAACTCACAAATTAAAAATTGAATAATATGACTTATTATATATCCTTTTTATCAATTTGTTAATAGATTAAACAATAGTGAGATTATTATTTGTGTTATTTAATGAATGAATATTTGTCTAAAAAATAAAATTAAAGTTTTTTTCCTCATGTGTCATAGCATTAGCCAGGAAGCAAATCTGGGACAACTGTTTGTAAGGCAGTTGTGCAGACCACTCGACCACCAATCCTTGACTAAAAGCTATTAAAAATTTTCTATTGTTGTTGGAAAATTCTATGTGTTTTATTTATAATAGTAAATTTTATAAAATTAAGAAAGGTTGAATAATAGATTATATTATTTCATCTATAATTTGTTTGGTTTGCATTAATTATTTGGAAGAGATAATAAGATTTTGATATTATTTTTGCCACGATGTATTACCCAGGCCTAGCATCATTGGCATCTGGTAATATTTATTCAAAGTTTCCATTTATAATGTCATGGCAACCCAAAATCCTGGCATGACTAATCAATGTCAAATAAACTGACTCTGTCCTTTCCATTTTAGAAGATATTAAGTGATTAGTCCACCACAGTGACTTTTTTTATATCCTCATCTATCACATCATTTGTAAGTAATATGGTTTTATATTTAAAAATATACATTTACAGCTAAAACTTGATATATTTGTTGTTGTTTTTTTGTTAAAAATTTATATGTGTTTTTTTTTTTTTAAATAAAATAAAATATAACATTAAACTTACAGCTGAAACATTGTTACAGCTCACCATTTAAGTCAGATCAAAATCAATAACAATCAACAATCTTAAATTGTTGTCAAAGCAATCTCCTTTCACAATAGATGTGGAATTTACATTCATTGACCAATCTAACCTTCAGCACTATTAGCTTTATATATATATATAAATTAGTCTTAATTGTTTTAATGCAAAAGTCAGGTGGTTGATTCCAAAGATAAACATCATAGATTTTAGATCAATACTCTCATGTCTAATATTTAAACATTATAAGACCATATGAGTGACAGATAATTAGATTTCATTTTTTAATATATATATGTAGAAATATTTTAATGTATATTTTGTACAACAATGAATCCGAACAAAACAGATGTTTACATTTAGGAAGTAATTTAGTAATCAACTAAGAAAATGGTTCTTTCAAAATAATATCAGAATTTCAAGAAATAATTTTATGTAGGAAAAATCACTGGTTTATTAGTATCATTTTTTTAATTTTTAAAAACACGTTTAACCTGATATTTTTATTACAAACATATATTTTGTTTTTCAAAATTAAAATTTTTATAAAATTTACCTTGAAAATTTTTATTTTTTAAATTCATAATAAAATATATTTGAAATAAGAAAAACGAGATAATAAATTATTATTGTAAAGTTTGATTATTTAAAAAATTGAAAGGTTCAAAATCAGCCTTCTAATTTTTCAATTTTTTTTATATTTAGAAGAAACTTTTTTAATAGTATTGGATTATCTTTTATTCTACTTTTATATAGTAAGTTTCCAAGATGAAAGTAATTGGTTCCAGAAGCTCATTCATTATAAAGATCATTTGTTGAAATACATTAATTTAGGGATAATCCATTCCAGAAATACAACTTAGAGCAAAGTTCTTATTAAACACAACCATTTAAGCAAAAAAAAAAAAAACGAAATCAAAAATGTAAGTGTAAAAATAATATTAAAAAATTATTTAACTTTTATTCTGTACAAGTAAATTTGAAAAGCATCAATAATATTTTATTAGTAAAAATTAAAATCAAACTTTTAAAAGTATAGGACATTCTTAATCCTCATAAAACATAAATAATGTTTCTTAATGTTGACGCATTCACCTTCAATTAGAATGCTTAAAAAAATCTTTATTTGATCACTATTCATATGAAAAAATTGTTTAATGTAAGCTTTTTCTCATCTAACATCAGACAAATTTGAAAAGCAAAAACAATCTTTCCCTAGTAAGAACTGTATATCATTTTTTCCCTAAAAGCCTATAAAAAGCATAAACAATCTTTTTAAATGTAAAATTGGGAGATATCACCTTTCAATCATAATACTGAAATGAAACGGCTCTGAAACATCTTAGTCAATGATATTTGTTGTAGCATTTGCAACCATTGATTTAAACATTCCACATTTAGTGCTTAAATTTTTGAAAGTCTTATTATTTTTACATTTTGAATTTTTTTTACATCTTAATCAACTTTTTAACTACGATTTTAAGCTTATAGCTAAAATTATTATATATATTTAGTAGAACATTAAAAAAAAATGTATAGTATTTTTAGTGCTAATGTACAAATAAACAGAAAAATCAAATAAATTTGTAATTAAGCTATACAAAACATGACAAAATTGTCTATTCATGTGTCATTGTTCAAATATTAATTTGTAAAAACTTTCATTACAGCTGATCTTAATATATTTTACTAAGAAGCACAGATTTATCTTTTTTTAGTATTTAAAATTTATTTATGAAAAATAAATAATGTTTGGGTCTCAAAATCATACTTTCTTATTATCTAACCAAACTGCAAGTTTATTTTTGTCAGTTGAGAAACAATGCAGAAATCTTTAATTTTTGAGTAAGCCCTTTTCATTCTGTGATAACTAATGCAGATCATATAGAATATGATTAATTTGCATATTATTGGAAGTAAATCTAAAATGGACAGAAATATTGCTTGATTATTTCTATAATCATTAAGCTTTGTAAAAACTTCATATCAGAAAAAATATTTTTTAATTAAAATATCTTTATAGAAAAATCATGTTTACATAAAGTTATTATTACATCGCTTAAACAAATAAACAACATGTGAATAATATTATCATTGAAATAATAACAATAAAAAAAAATATATTACCATTATAAAAAAAGAACACTTTGGCAAAAATATATTTTAAAAAACATATAAATAACAATAAAATATAATTTTATAAACCAAAATTTTCACAAGTGCAATAATAGTTAGTAGAACAATTTTTAAATTCTTTTTAAATGGCAAACAATGTTAATAATAATAATAATAATAATAATAATAATAATAATAATAATAATAATAATAATAATAATAATAATAATAATAATAATAATAATAATAATAATAATAATAATAATAATAATAATAATAATAATAATAATAATAATAATAATAATAATAATAATAATAATAATAATAATAATAATAATAATAATAATAATAATAATAATAATAATAATAATAATAATAATAATAATAATAATAATAATAATAATAATAATAATAATAATAATAATAATAATAATAATAATAATAATAATAATAATAATAATAGAATGCGCATGCGCGTGTATGCCTAAGTCATCAAGAACGAAGGTCTTATTAATAATCTTTTTTTCCCATATTCTAATCGTTTTCACACTTAAAAACTGTGATATATATCTGTGATAGATAAAGACAGCGATGGCTGATTACTGAACAGTTGTTTTTCTAG
>JAQFVV010008494.1:0-29598 GCA_028023455.1 Epiperipatus broadwayi | reverse complement strand
AAATATCTAAAGAGAAATCTATATCTGTAATATTGTGGAAGGAAACTGGTATTCATACATGCGCTATAGGATTGACACACATTCCCCAATCAGTAAACATTTTAAAGGCATAGGTGGATCACCTATGCTTTCAAACCATTTATTGACAGGGAAGTGCATGTCGTTTGTATAGCGCATGCGTGAAGACCAGTTTCCTTCCACAATATTACGTGTATATATAAAATCGCTATATTATTAATTATTACATATATATATTGTTTTCTTTTTAAAAAGTAAATAAGTTTGACATTTAAATTTGTCAGAATATAGAACTATTTACGAAGGATTATTATTTTTTTGTGTGTACATTATGTATCACTTGATTGGTACAATCATAGAATTTCTTTTCTCTTTTTTTTCAAATCAGTTTCGATATTACTTACTGACACTAAAGTTCAACGTTAAAGAGAAAAACATTTTAAACTTTACAAGAACTCTTGATGTATAAATTCGAGAATCAAAATAGAATTTTCAGTTTAAACAGGCAGCATGCAATCTCTGGGCCAAAGTCTCAGGATTTATTTTGTTTCTTTTTCTTTAAATTATTATACTGTATTTTTCACACTATGACAGCTTTATTTTACGAAAGTCATTTGGTTGACAACTATTCATACAGCTATTTTATAAAGTCTTGTTTTTAAATGGTTGCAATTATTTATAAATTATCAGCAATTTCTCCAAATTTTAAGGATAAAAAGTTATAATATCTATTTTCTTTTTGTCTTATAATAATTGTCTATTTTAATAACTGTAATAACATATAATTAAAAAAATAAAAACGAAACAACAATTCTTCAGTTTTACGAGTAATCAGTGAACAATTATTCACTTTAATACCTACGGGAATAATTATTTGTAATAATAAATAGTAACATTTTGTAAAATATATATATATTTATTTTAAAAAAATATGCGTATCAAACGTAAAAGCGTACTAAAAGGCGTAATGGTTATCTAAATACAGAGTAACCATGAATTGCGTTAAAAGGATGGTAAACACTAATAACCTGATATTAATAAATAAATTTTAATGATGTAGTTGTTTTATAGGCTTCTTGTGATTAAGGAAATGCTGACGTAATTTATTACAATTTAAGTTCTAATGCCATTGATTTTAATAAAATAAACGGGTTTCATTGTTTTGATTTGTTGTCAGTATCTATAAAGTTCAGAAGATAACCCTGTATGATTTGGTATTGTATTAAAGTGAAAGACTGAAGAACTAAGCTCAATTTATATAATGTTAAAGCATCATATATAACTTTCAGAACAATAGACCATAAATATTAAAAAATATGTTGTAGTATTTGGACCACCATTTCAATACACTTTAAAGCAATATTTTTATAGTAAATATGATAATACGATCAAACAGATCTGATTGCATCTTTAATACTTGAAGCAGTTTACTTGAAGTTGTATATTAGGATTGATTCTATTTTGATTCTTGCATTACAATAATCTGAAATTTCAGAATTCCATATTTATTTTCCAGATTATACAGTAATTTCTTCATATTGTCTTAATTTTTATATTTTAAGAAATAAATGTAAACTAGTACTCTACATTGCAACCCTTCAAGCCTTAGTTGCTAATTTGTCTATCTCTGCATGAGATCCAAATGCTGAATATACAGTAAAACAGTGGCTATATATATATATATATTAGAGCAATCTTATGAATATATTTCAAAACTCAGTTATAAGAAATAAACTGGGTTTTAGAATTTACTTGAAAAAGGTTCTAAAATTTTGTTTCTGCAGTATGCTGAAATTGTAAAATTAATAGATCATATAGTCAGTTGTTCAGGGGGTCAATTAACATTTGAGTATCAGCATGAGCATATTAGTTTTATTGTGACACCAAAATGCAATTTATTTTAAAAAAAATTTCCATCTGGGAATCAGTATAGAACCATCAACTTCTGGGTCTGCTATTTTTCCCAGGTCCAATCAATACAGGGCTGAACAATTAACCAATTCACTGCAAGATGAATACCTCTTGTAATTTAATTCATTTTGTTCAATTATAGCTTGCCCTGTATAGATTAATGCAATGATAAAGTAGCATACCCTGAAACTCAAGGGCTCTTGGATTAGACAAAGCCTTGTCAAAGTATTTGGCTATTATTTATTTCGTAGTCTCTATTCTCTACTTCAGCTCAATAAACTCTTATATCATTCATACACCTAACGTGATCTTTTGCTAGGTCTTTTACAATATATGGGGATCTATTAACATCTTTTTTAATGACACACTTTAAGTATCATGTGTCAACATTGTTATCTATGTGTGAAATATACATCATTTTGGTAATATGAGGGGCTAATTAAGTTTTCAAACTTTGTTAGTGAGACAATGGATCACTTAATAAGGCAAAACTATTTTAAGTCAAAGCTAGTTGTTAATTTCTACTTTATTAAGGATGCTAGCCAGTGACATTTTGAAAGACATTTAAAAAGTTAATCACATACTCCAGATCAGTTAAGACTTGATAAATTTCTATTATAAGTTTAATTTATAAAGCAACATAAATAAAAAAGCCATGAATTCTGTAATGTTTGTTTATATATACATGAGAGCTATGATTATGGTTCTCATTACCAAAAGTGTACACATTAAGAAAAGAAATAAAAATCACTTTGTAAAGCATATGCACATGTTTATATATACATTAGTTGTCAGTGTAGATTACATGTAAAAAAAAAAGACTTCAGGAACTGTTTTCAGGAAAACAACATGTATTGTACGTTTAATGCAGTGATGGCATAATGAAATTAGGCACAAATATTTCTGGATTTATGTTCATTCTGTAATTCTACATGATTTTAAAAAAAAACTTAACCATTTGATTTTACATAATTTAACAAATAACAACACACAGAAATATATATAAATAGATTGACCTGACATAAGCTCCAATGACAATTTTGAAAACATTCTTTGTCCAATCACTATATGGAAAACTGAGCGATTGCTCATCGCAGTATTAATAATCTTAAATCCATCATCTTGATATTATAATGTCAGTAATCAATGCAAAGAATTTCCACAAATCAGGTAATTTTAACCTGTAGGGGTTGGTTAGTCTTTTACATGCTTATGTCAACATGGTTCAGAAAAAAAATACTATTACTATATGGTATGGTATCAACTTGCTTTACCTGTTTGAATTGGTTGTTGCCTGGATACACTGTGTTGTGTTTGGTATGGAGTACAGATCCAACCTATAGAAAATAACACTATCACCAGTATTATAATTAATAAATTGTTTTTCTCTTCACCAATAAAAATTGTAATTATACATATGTGATTTTTTTCACATGTGTTAGTGAAGCTGTATTTATACTATAATGTTTAATATGCCTGCTTAGCGCTTTCGAGATTTAGTGTTCTAATCTCATACTCATAGCTTTATGAATGAAAACTGTTGTGATTTATTGTACACATATGCAAATGAGCTTGAATTCTTAATTAGTTAATGCCATTAATAGAAGAAAGGCATGCTTTGCTCTCTCCAAACAATGGACTAATTAATTAAGAATTCAAGCTCATTTGCATATGTGTACAATAAATCACAACAGTCTTCCCTTGTAAAGCTATGAGTATGAGATTAGAACATTAAATCTTGAAAGCACTAAGCAGGGATATTAAACATTATAGTATAATTACAGGTTCACTAACGCATGCAAAAAAATTGCATGTGTATAATTATTATAATTAATGTAATATTTATTATATTTACAAATATATACAATACAGAATAATATAGTTCTAATGTGAACTCTTGGATCCAAGTCTTCACAATCTACTGCTTCTAGCTACACCTGATCACTTGCCTCATGGGTAGAGAGAACGACTCTTTCGGCTGTACCAGACTGCTTGCCTCAAGTCAGCAGTTGTCTCAGAAGCATTCGGTCCTTATGTGGACTTACCTAGCTGTGTGAATAAATAGAGTATTGCTATCATAAGAATGCTTACTGCTGTTTAGGTTAGCAGGGCTCCTGGAGATTTGCATGTGAGATATACATTTTGCCAGTTACAATATGTATTTTTTAATATTATATGTAATGTTTTCATGGATATATGATGTAAAAATGTATTTTTGGGGATTAAACCATGTATTGTTTTGTATTATTTCCCAACTTTTTGACAAAATAACATCTGCCATTTTCATGGGCAAGTTTTTAAAGAAAAACCATAAAATTTCAAGAAGTAGCTAGATTCTGTGTGAGGTAAAGAATATGTGTTTTAACAATATGTTTATTTCAATCCTTGTAGAGACCACTTATTTTTTCTCCTTTTTCTAATATCAACTTGAAATTAGTTAATGGTAAAACTCTAGAAAATAAACATTTTGTTAATCCATGTATTCTAAATACTCAATTACTTCATTTTCAATTTCATTCTTTAGCTCACACTCAATCTCATTACTATTTGAGATCTAATGATTTTTCTTTAAAAATGTGATCTTGACAATGGCGGATGTTATTTTGTCGAAACATTGGGAAGTAATAGAATGATTTAATCCCCAAAATACTTTGTTTATATGTATTTTTACATATAAATCAAAATTGTACAAAAACAATGAACTGATATTCTTTAATGTTTGAGTTAGATATGATAAAATGAAGGTTAATTCAAATTAAATATGAACTTAGCTCTTTTGCTTTACAATGTGGCTTTGTAAATTATAAGAGTGGCTGTGATGCATGATGGGCCATAGAAGAAATTTATTTTGAAGTTTTCATTTGTAGTTTAGGGCAGTGACAATGAGGTGTGTTCTATAGCTCAAGGCCCATAAATGACAATTCAATTTGATTACTTTCAGTGCTTAAACTTCATGAGAGCTTCTAAGCAACAAATCATTCCCTTAATATTGTATTTTTACTAAGACAATTTAAAATAAAAGTCTTCATTTCATTATACTTTACTTATTAGTTTGTCTGGAGATGGATGACTTTTGCCACCAAACAATCTATCACAGTTGTTATGTAATGTATGTATTTAGGAGCCGGTTTCTTTATTCTACTGTAGTGTCATTTACTGCATGCAGGTTTATCATTGCCATTTGGGGTCTATTCTTATTATTATATAAATGCTAACATTATTTTTAATTGTTTGGTACTTTATAATCCAACAAATATTGCATCAGTCTTAATGAATCTTATAAAATTTTCATTCATTTTTTTTTTTTTTACAGAATTACAGACTATGGATTTTTGCTTTATGGTAATAATTTATCTTTTAAATGTTGGTACATTGAATATCAAAATCATAATCATTTTTAAATAACTTCATAAAGTGAAAAAAGAGATAAGCACTGATTAAAAGATACAGTTTAAGGCTCAAATGGGATCTTTAGAAACAGTGGACTATACACGTAAATGGAAAAATGTGTATGATTTAGTCTGCGAATTGTGTAAGGAAAGCATAAAATATTATAGGCATTTGTTAATTGAATGTAAATACTTGAAAATAGAAAGAATACAAATAATAAAGTTGTGGAAGAATAAATATAAGGAAAGTGATTATACAGAAATTGGGTTATTGATTTTTATGCTAGGTTTGGGAAAAGATAAGAGGGATTTAGATATAAAAGCCATGGAGTTGACAAAGATTATGTTGTGGAAATGGGATGGAGTAGGATATGGAAAAACTTAGTGTGGGAAATTGAAAGGAAAGGTAAAGTGACTAACATGTTTCTCTGAGCATAGTTGCTGAGAGATTTCTTACTCCATACAAGGAGAAGTCACAGTGCATCACATCAACATCATGACATTTAACTCATAAATATTCACCTTGATTGAAAATTGTTCACTTTCTCAGAAAAAAGTGTTATTGTCCTGTAACTATAGATCATAGTATTAATGTTATCCTAAGTGATAATGACCCACTTTAAAAAGATTTTAATGTACTGCTTTTATTGATGTATGTTAAAATTGGAAAAAAAGTTGTAGAAGTCAACATGTTATAAACTACAACTAACATGAAAAGACTTTTTTTTTATTCTTTTGACAGAAGCAAATGCCCAGAGAGCATTCATGGACTTCTGGTCTAGTTTTCACAGGAAGATTTTGAAGCACTATTTAAAATGATTTTTCTTGTTTATAAATTATTTTTTGATTATTTTTACACACTAATTGGTTGATTATTATAAAGAAATACACAAGTAACTCTTCAGTTATTCATTTATGTTTTATTTTTAGAAATAGAAGTTAATAAACTCAACAGTAATATAAAGAAAACAATCAACAGCGGCTATTATGTCATTATCCGTCAAAATTGACTTGGTATTTAAATTTTTTACAATATTGTAATTTTTATATTAAAAAAATCAGATTTTAAAGCAGAATTTGGTAAGATTTATCATAAATCTATATTCATTCAGTTACACATAAAAAAAAAAAAATAGAAACAAATTTATTCATTTTTGATTTTAGTGTTTATATAATATAAATATTTAAAAACCAGGCACTCTTCACAAACCTGGAGCTTACTTGTAAATATAGGGAATTTGAACTCTGACTTTAAAGCACCCTTCAACTATCCACACTATCTCATAAAACTGATACACATGACCACACACATGCGGAAAAGATAAATAATCACCAGTATGTATTTCGTGAACCAACTGATGAGTGCTGGTTTAGCACAAAATATGTATATTGATGATTATTTATCTTTTTTGCATATGTGTGGTCATGTGTATCAGTTATATGAAATAGTGTGGATAGTTGAAGAATAGTTGACAGTTTGAATTCAAATCCTCTATACGTTTATATAATATCTATGTTTATGAGTATGGTACATTATTATACTTACATGTCGGTTTTTAAATATTTAAAATCATCAAATGTGATTTTTTAAGAATATTATTCACTTATAAAATTAAATTAAAAAAATAAATCAAGTCCTCTTTAGTGAGTTTTAGTATAAAATAAAGATTTTATAAAAACAGAAAGGTTAAGCATTTTTGAAAATTCTCACCAAATGAAACAATAAAAAACCTCAGAATGAAAGAGAGTTAAACAGATATAAAGTATGTTGTCACCTACATGTCCAAATATGACAAAAATGGAAAGAATTATAGTTTTTGGTAAAGCTAGGTAAATTTTGATTTTTGTAAATATATTTCAAATTATTTAAATTTTATTTGTTTCATGTATTTCATTTCTCACTTCTAAGTTGAGTGTGAATGAAACGTTGTTAAAATTTCGTAGCCATATTAAAAAAATGTGTTTGTCACATTCGAAATATATTTAAACTAAATTTAATTGTAGAGGATTTGAACATTGACTTTCAAGCACCCTTCAGCTATCGACTCTATCTCATACAACTGATACACATGACCACATGCATGTGAAAAAGATGATTTCCAATATACATATTTTGTGCTGAACCAGTACTTATCAGATGGTCCAGATCATTATCTCCCATATATATATAATCAGTGCTCAGTTTATATTAAGATAGCAAATCTTCAAACTTTAATGGATTGATGAGTGCTGGATTATCATAAAATATGTATATTGGAAATCATCTTTTTCACATGTGTGTGGTTATGTGTATCGATTGCATGAGAGTCAATAACTGAAGGGTGCTTGAAAGTCTGTGTTCAAATCTTCTACAATTACATCTAATTTCCAAGTATATTAAATTATAATTGTATTCTAACATTAAACTAAATTTCTAAAACTTAACCAAATTCAGTAATATAACTGATCATAAAATGTTATATTTTTTGTGGTAACTGCTATTGGTAACTCATGCATAATTATTTCATGTAAATAATACATAAATATATAAGCTACAGGAACAGTAGATGTTGTGCTATATTCTTTTATTCGACTAATGTGAGGAAAGCTACGGAGTCAGCTAATTGAATATAATAGATAGATGTGGATAAGAATACAAAGAGCCATTCTTGAAAGCAGATATGGAAAAGGAAATTATTATTTAGATAACAGCAGGTAAACAGTTTATAAACAGAAACTGCTAAAGGATCTGCACTAATATTATAAGTTTTGATAATCTTTATCATGTAATCAATAGAAATATTTTTATATTCTGGTGTAATCTTATGCTCCTTCTTATTATACTCAAATGGAATAGAGTTTTATGAATTTATGTAAAATTTTCATTTAAACTATATAATGATTAAAATAATTTGCAAGTAGCTTTAACTAAGAATTTTAAAATTGAGAGTTAATTTTTTAGTTTATTGAGTATAAATATCTTACTAAGACTATTCATAAAGGTCATTATATTTATTTTAAATCTAATTAATAATTTCAGAATAATCAATATATTGCGGTAAAATGGCAACGATATTTCAAATTTTTAAACTCTTTTGTTTAAATTTTTGTGTATCAAATAAAACTTTATTATTTTTTATGACAATTTCAGTTTAATTAATTTGTTCCAATCAATATAAGGTGGTAGAGAAAAGATATCTGTCAAGCATTGGTGGTCGAGTGGTCAGCACAGCTGCCTTACAAGAAGTTGTCCGGGTTTGCGGGTTCGCTTCCCGGCCAATGCTTTGACACATGGGAAAAAAAGATATTATCTAAAAGTAATTAATATCCTGGAAATATAATTCCAGGATATAATGATATTGGGCGGGGGATGGATGTTCTAAATCTAAAAAGATATAACAACTTTTTGATCAAACCGTAACTGAGGTAGTTAGTTGCTTGGCGGCTATGTGATGTCCAAATACTAAACAGAAAGAACGAATACAATAATTTTATTTAAACTATTCATGATAGGTTTTTCATCTGAGAATCAATCCAGAAATCTTCAGATTTTAAATCTACCCATCTGTTGCTGTACTAAAATATACAAACTAAACATAAAGAAGGTTGTAAATAGATAAGATGTTAAAAATATTAAATCCGATGAATTTTTAAAAATAAAACAAAACCAATTACAGATTTTATCATAGAATTAAATACGCTCTAAATATCTGTAGTGATTCTATAGAGTGAGATGAGATCTCAAAACTTTAATGTCTGAAGACCAATGGAAGTCACGAGCTATGATAGATTCTAATGTTTTTCAGAAACTGTACTTTAGAAAAATTACAAGTGATAGATCTATATTAAGCAACAGCAGGGTCGGAGAAAGGATCGTCAGCATCTTTATACAAAATAGCAATTGGTGCTCCCCCCCCCCAAATAAAAAATCTACATAATTTTATATTTATTTTGATGTTTTATTAAAGATAACAATGAAAAAAATTACTATTACATAATTATACATTTATTTTCCGAGCTTGTATAGAATTAAATTTAAATACAATATCTTCAATATTTAAAAAGTATTGTATATATATCATTCTCTATAGCTATTACTGACAAATTTACCAGCCAATCTTTTTATAATTTTTAATTTCATAAATGATTTTTCTCCATTAGCTACACTTGTAGGAAGAGTTAGTAATATTCTTAATGATAAGCTCAAATTGAGTATGAAATTGTCAAATCATTTTCATAAACATAAGTTAGAACATCAAGTGCATTTTTGAATTAAAGTATTTCAATTGAATATAAATTTTTATTGCATAAGATACCTACCTAAGCTAACATTTATCAATAAAAGGCTATGCTGCATGTTGCTAGAAGCTATATATGGGTAAGAGAACAAACAGGTGTTACTGATCACATTGAAAAAATTAAAAGACTGAAGTGGAGTTGGGCTGGACATATTGCTAAAAGAGATGATAATAGATGGACAATTGAAATCTTAAACTGGATTCTAAGAGATTGTAAAAGACCCAGAAAGAGACCACGTGTGAGATGGATGGATAAAATAAGAACGTGTGCAGGGGTTATGTGGAGAAGAAATGCTAGAGATCAGAGAAGATGGATTGAACTTGGGGAGACCTTCATCTGCAGTGGATTGATAATGGATGATGATGATGATGATGAATGACTTTAATGTACCTATATTGATAAACAAAAGGGGTAATTCTTATAAAATATTTCAAACTATATAATCATTTACACTTACTCTTTAGATACCTTATGATATCTAATAGTAACAGCATAGACAACTTTAGAGACTAATAAAATATATAAATTGTATTTAAATTATGGATAAATAATAATTAATATTAATTAACAATCGCTTGTCAAAACAAATTGCACATGTACTAAGTCATGATATTGAAATTATAATAATATATATAGTTTAAATTACATTAATTATAGAAAACAAATATCCTTTATAACCTAAATTTCACTTAAAGTTTGTAAGAGTTACAATTATTTTTATCTTCCTGACATCTTTTAGAATGTTTTTTTTTTTTTTTAAAAAAAAAGATTAAAAACCTTTGACACTTTAATTATAAAAACACAGAGGACAGTCAAGCGTTGTTAGCCGAGAGGTCATCGCAGCCACCTTACAAGCAAGTAGTTGGTTGCAGACGGTTGTGGGTTCGCGTCCCGACCGATGCTATGACATATGAGAAAAAAAAAAACACAGAGGGCAGAGAAGAATTAGGTCTGTTAGAAAAATAAATAATGACGGAATTTTATTTTTGAATCAATCCATTTATTGGGTAAACTTTAAGAAAATCACAATAAGTTGTTTTTCTCCATTTGTAGAGGCGTAGAGTGGATAATTAGTATTTTCATGAGAAGTGAAATTTGCTAGTATTTCTAAGAAAATTTGTTACTAAGAATAATCCTGTTAACTTTTAAAACTTGGTTAAAACAAATACTCTAAATGCAGATGTGAATCATTTTTTTTTAAATATTTGCCTTAAACTATAGCAGCAAATGACTTTTGATGTATTAGCATTGGAAAAATAGCTTATAATCTTCCATTTCAAAAACATCTTTAAATTTAATTTTTTTAAATGCATTGTACCAGGATGAATATTTTCCAGATATTTTGATTATTCATTAGGACAGTTGAGAGGTATGCATATAATATTTTAAACATTTAAATAAAATATTATACTTTAATAAAATTAAATAAACAAATAACAATGTTATAACAAATATCGTATTGCTAACGGTCTGCCCTTTATGTAAACAGGATGATGACACAATCATACATATTCTGAGCCATTGTATCTCACTCCAATGGGACAGAGACTTTATCGCATCCATATACAAAAATAGAGTACCTCTTCTCACCGGACTGATTTCTAGCATATCTAATGGGGTCTTTCCATCCATAAGAATCATAATCTTTCTGCTGTTTGCCTATTGGTAAACTAGGTGCACTCTCATTTATGGCTCCACCTTGCTTGACCATAAGAAACTACTTCTGGCAAAACTTCAGACCATCAGGAACAGAGATGAAAAACTAGCTCCAACATACATCTACAATGCTACATAGAGCCTTGTAGTAATTGACAATTTGTGGTTGAAGAGTTGATTTTTTACCCCCCAGACCATAGGTAGTGGGTTATGTAATCTTTTTTTATAGTTTCTGTTAACAACATAACTCTGTTATTGCTATATGTAATTCTTTGAGCTCACAATAAAATTTCTTGATAAAAAAAATGTACTACAGAAATCTTGATTATAGAATTCAGTATCCTAGTGATGAATTATGGTGCTAATGATTATTCATTTCACAGAGGCTTCTTTAATTAATGAATTAATTAATATATTATTTGATAAATAAAATATTTTTTTCAGAGACCACATATTTGAATAACAAAATCAAATCTAAAATTGTGATTGCTTTTCATGGTTAAAACACTGGCCCGCCATTGGCTACCATTGTTCTAATGGATCTACATAAACACTTTATACTTTTATTAAATTTTATATTGAATTAATGAAAATACTTAAAAGTAATTTGATATATATTTCTATTTTATTTGCTTTGAATTTATATCTTCATATATGTCTATGTAATCTGATTTTATAAATATGTATAAAAGATTATTGCATCTATATCCCTATCCAGTGCCTACTCATTCAATATAATCCCACTAGTTTCTATCTTATAGCTTTCATCAGTGCAGAACTTTGAATCTGAGAATACTATACCTAATCCAAGGTTCATCAATGACAAAAGTCAAAGTTAGAAACTAGTCTGGCAATACTGGATGAGTGGGCATTAGATATGGATTTGATGCAGTAACTTTCTAGAATCTATAGTTTGCACTAAATGGCAATATTGTATGGAGAAAGTTGCCAATGGTTAATTGTAGGAATACTAATAAGAAAGATGATACTCATTTTACTACAAAAAAGTTGGAGTAGAAGAATACTCACTAGGCTAATAGCATAAATAGTAATAGGAAAAATAATATTGACTATGTCAGTAAAAGTAGAGCAATAGAAGAGAGATAATACCAAGTTAATAATAGGGGAGAGTTAAAAGAAAATGTAATACACACTAGGCTAGTAACAAGAATAAAGAACAGATGATATTCATCAAGCAGTAAAGAAGGAATAATACTTACTAGGCTGTAATAAAAGAGAGAGAGAGAGATAATGGTATTAATTAGGTAGTAGAAGAGAAAATAATAATATGCTAATTAGGAAAATAAAATATAATAATTACAAGCTAGTAAGATGATGTTCAACAAGTTGGTATATGTCAGATAGGAAAAATAATATTGACTATGTCAGTAAAAGTAGAGCAATAGAAGAGAGATAATACCAAGTTAATAATAGGGGAGAGTTAAAAGAAAATGTAATACACACTAGGCTAGTAACAAGAGTAAAGAACAGATGATATTCATCAAGCAGTAAAGAAGGAATAATACTTACTAGGCTGTAATAAAAGAGAGAGAGAAAGAGAGAGAGAGAGAGAGATAATGGTATTAATTAGGTAGTAGAAGAGAAAATAATAATATGCTAATTAGGAAAATAAAATATAATAATTACAAGCTAGTAAGATGATGTTCAACAAGTTGGTATATGTCAGATGTTTTTCTTCATTGTTTTAAGTTTTAGATATTCCATTGACTATGGTCACACTTCATAAAAAATTGAAAGTTTGCTTAGAAGTTTTTAGCATTGAATCAACATTGACCCAACATATTGTCTTAATTTGAAGGATACTTTTCAAATTGTAACAGCAATAATTAGATTACATAGTGATACTAAAATTAACATTAAAAAAGGTGTTTACACAGAGGATGTGTTGTGATGTGATATACTGTAGCTTATTCTTAAACGAAGTCAAGAATCTCTCAGCAATTATGCCCAGAATCTTTTTCACCTTCCTTGTTCTAAACTTTCCATACAATAGCGCCATCAGTGCAAGCCATAGTAACCAATAGACTGTGTTAGCCTCTGTGTAAACAGCTTGTGTAAACATAAGAAATGGTGATCATGTGATTGAAAAAGGTATATGTTGGAGTGATTTCACATCTCCAAAACTTTTTATAGCAGTTTTTTAAGTAATATTTTGTGTAGTAAAATGAAAAACCAAGAGAGTAAAAGTTAACAGAGATTATTTAAATTAGGACGTGGCGGTTTTTGCAAATAATGCTTTAGAGCTTCATAAAATGTTGCAAGAGTTTTTAGATGAAAATAAGAAAGTAAGAATAAAGATAATTACTAAAAAGGTTAAATTTCATTCCAATATCAGCCTTTCAAGCTAATTGAGCACGCGCCTTTTAATTAGCTTGAAAGGCTGATATTGGAATGAAATATAATTGCAAGCACGGCGCTAGATAAAATAAAAAGATTAAAGTAATGTTCAATGAATTTTTTTCAGCAGAAAACAAATAAAGACTGATGCATTAGAAAACATTTACAACTACAAATATCTTGATCAGATTATAACTACAGATAGAAACATAATTAATAAAATTAATCATAAAATTAAGCTTAGATGGATGGGAGTTGGTAGAAATAACAATGTTAAAAGGAAATGTGAATTTGTATTTTGGAAAAGTTTTTTAATAAATGTGTTTTACCAGTTCTTATTTATGAATTTGAGACTTGAATGCTAACAGAAGATCACTACAAAGATTTCAGACCACTCAATGAAATAAAGAGATATATGTTAAAAATAAAAAGAAGAGATCGAAAATAAAATAAGTGTGTGATCATTTAAAAAAAGTAAGAGGCTAAAGTGGACTGGTCTGGGCGTACTACTAGAAGAGATGATAATAAATGGATAGTTGAAATCTTAAACTGAATACCAAGAGATTGTAAAAGCCATAGAAAAAGACCATATGTGAGATAAAGGAGTTTGCAGATGTGGTATAGAGAAAAGAGGCTAGAGATTGTAAAAATTAGATTAAAACTTTGAGAGACTTTTATCCTGCTGTGGATCGATAATGAGTAGAAATGATGAGAAGGAAGAGCTATCGATCTAGCTATTTAGTCTGGGGGTATCGGTCAACTGTCCGAAAGACGAAAAAAACTAATCTGATTGCAAGCCCTCAGCTACCCAAATTATTTTCAAATTTTATCGTATTTGAAGGCCAGGTTTTAGTATGGAAAACGTAGGTCTTGACCAAAATGCCATGGATATCTTTGTACATACACGCACGCACATACATATAATGAACACATACTCAAACATATGTATCTACAACCACACTTACACACGCAATTCTAAATTTATAAAATGAAGTTAAATTAAAGTCTCTTTATTACTCAGTTAATCCGTAAAATGAACAGTAAAGGATGGGTCCATTTCACTAATTATTACTTCCGACAATTTTACTCTTTAAAAAAGAATGAAAATATGAGTCGCAGACTCAACTTTCTTTTCCTCCAAGAAAATTATACATTTTTAATAAAGCGCGGTTTCTGATTAGTAATTTAAGTGATTAGAACTAAATGAGAATAATGCTTTGCTGAGAATAGGCCTTAATTGCATTTCACGTTTGAGAGCCTATCCGCGCTTCAAAACAATTCAAATGCCCGGAGTTGATTCTGCTAAAATTTTTCTTTTTTTATATCATAGAAGGTGGAAAAAGTAATTACTGTAAAAATTATGTTGACAAAAAAAAAAAAAAAATTATAACACTAGTACTTTCTATGTGTCTTCGTTTTTTTTTTTTTAAAAAAAAAAAACGGAATTAAAATTAAAATTGTATTTTAAAAGACCTAGTTTGAGTGACAAAAAAAAAAAAAAGAAATGTAAAGAGATTTCACTCGGGTATTTCCGTTGTCTATATGTTCGTGGCTGGGCCTCTTAGAAAAAAAAACTGTCGGTTTTCTTTATGGATAAAAGATATTTTAATAAACATTTTAAAAGAAATGTAAAATTCAAATAAATTGAAGCTGATGAAGATTTTGTACTTCAAAATAATGTTGAATGTCGTTCCAGGAAACGCGAAGTAATATTTTCAGTAAATGCCCACTTTTAATTGATATCGTATGTCTCTTAACTTCAAAAGCGAGATGGGGATTTTATAACCAACTGAAGCGCTTTATTAGCTATGCTTGTCTATATTTTTTGATGTTACATGATGTGACAGGGTGAAATTTTCATTGATAATGCATTCAGAAAGTGCATAGAAACCGTTACTTTTCTTAAGTCTAGCTATATAAAAGCTTATAATAACGCATTATAAAATGAAGTCATTAAGTTATGTATTTAAAGAAAAAACACTGCAGCAAATATCAAAAGATGATCACCTGGATTAGATATGACATTTTTTTTTCCATACTAAAAGTCATTAGACGTGAGCTAGAAAAGGAGTTAAATTTCTTTTAATGAAAACTCGTCAAAAAAAGAATAAATAAAAAAGCTATATTAATTTAGATAACTTTGAACATAGTAAATATATATATAGTTTTAAGAACAGCAAAATTTTGTCATGTATATATTCGTGTAAACCAATTTTAAAAATAATTTAGAACTGGGGGGTGAAATACAGAACAATGCATATTTTTCTCCCATTTTTTTTTTTTTCTCGAATGGGCATAAATTCAATTGAGACATAGATTAATAGAAGACTTACTTAAATTAAAATTGAAATATTAACTAAAATTTTCTAAGGGCCATTTACAAACTTTCCGCGTAAATAGACTGGAAATGGTATTGTCCCATTTTTGTAGTATGTAGATGTTTTCTATGTCAATAAAATAATAAAATTTGTTTCTTATATTAATGATTTTAGCCTAATAAAGGATAAATTGATGAACGGAGACGTATAAGACAGAAAAAAATAATTGAAAGTAAATTGGTTTGGAGTAAATTTTGGTGTTTAATATTTTATATATAAAAAAATCCATATATGAAAAAAAAATCTTTTAACGAAATATTTTGTCTCTTTTGCTTTATAGTTCTTAAAAAGTAACAGATTCCAAGTGAAGCAGAATACACTGGAAGACCTGTTGGGGATAACAAGGAAAGATGGAGAAAGAAGAGAAAAGATTCAAACCCAGATATAATTGTATAGATGGAAGAACTTAATGGAGGTAGGTCAGATCCAAATCAAGAGGAGAAATTAGGCCAGAAGGTAGAAATTCAAAAAGGGTTCCATTTTAAAATCCGGAATTTTGATTTTTCATGTATTCGTATGAATATATTTTAATTGCTTTGCTATAGATTTTCAAGTTTATGGTTCTGCATGCATTGCCTTCCTTTGTGACTCAGTTGTTATGCCACTGAGTAGAGAGCTAAATGTTTCAGATCTTAATTTTGCTCAAACATCACATAACCTCCTGAGCAACTTTGATTATTATTATTTGTGACCGTCACTTTTATTCTGAATGTTGTTCTCATATCTACTTAACTTTTGTTATATAAATCAGTAATTAGTAGCAGAATTGCATATTTGAAGCCATATGGTTTAATTTTTGAGTACATATTCATGTTATAAGAACAGGAGAAGAAAACTCATTGCCAACAAAGATTACCTTAACATCTCTTGTTTGGGGATCTAATAACAGTAATCTACAGAAGCAACAATGGAAAATTATGCAAAAAAATGCATATATGCAATATTGATTAGAATATTTTAAGAGTTCTACAGTTATTGATATCTTTTAAAAGAATAGTCTTTAGATTAACATATATAAGAGAATAACCCCCTCCCCCTTCAAAAAACCATCTAACTTCATTTACTCTGAAAAATATGTGGTAATATATATATATATATATACATCATCATTTTCACAATGATTGAGTCACTACAGGGTATAAATCTCTTCAAAGTTATATTACTTTATCAAATACATAGTTTGTCTTATCCATATCACATCAATAATTTTTCATTTCATCCATCTATTCACACATCTAGGTTATTTACAATCTCTTGAGATTTCAACAATCCATCTATTATCATCTGTTCTAATGCAATCCAACTGCAGTGCTCTCAAATCCAAGGTTCCTAATTGATGAAAGTCACATGCACAGACCTTTCATCTATTGATTTCTGAGGCTTGCATTTGGTGGCACTGCTGTATAGTTTGCTACTGTTATTAACAGCCTGTGTAAGCATATGAAATGGTGATCATGTGTCATTTCAGTTATTTAATTCTTATAGTGATATCAATGATATCTGTTTGTTCTCTCGCCCAAATATTTTCCTTTTGATTTCTTCTTTTGTGACATATTTTTTCATAGTTCAATTAGTGATAGGAAGCCTTTATATTGCTCTTCTATTAAGTGCACAATTTTCAAATCCATAAATAAAAACTGATGAACGACATATATTAAAAACTTTCAGTTTCAAGTACATAGGCACATTTTCGTTTACTAGTAAATTCTATCTACCCAAAGTTCTCGATATGTTTTTATTTGTATTACTAATTTGATCAAGGTACTTGTAATTGTTAACTTCTAATTCATTATTATCAATCTTTATTTTCACCTGCTGAGAAAAAAATTGAACATTATTTCGTTTTTTTGTATTTATCTTTAGTTTTACTCCCTTATTTTTATCTGCTATCTCTTGCGGCATTTCTGGAAACTCGGGCATTATTTCCAAAAATAATCACATCAACTGCAAAGTCTTTATTCCCTTAACATCTTATATTAATCACAAAATATTTCTAATGAATCTTCTATAAAAGATTTTGAGATATGGAATCTTCATATTATCTATCCTCATCGATTTTATTAGTATTGTAACATAGTCTAATCATTGTTGTTGCATTTTAATAAATATCCTCAGAATATGATAATGCTAATAAATACCACATGATCACCATTTCTTATGCTTGCTCATAACTGTTATTAAAACAGGCAAAACTCTCTATACATATTGCCACTCAGTGCAAGCCACAGTAATCAATGGATGCCAGAAGGCTTGTGCATAAAATCCCCATCTAGTGCCTATTCATTCAATATCCCCAGACTAGTTTCTGGTTTGTGGCCTTCATCAGTGATGAGCCTTGGATCTGAGAGCCCAGAAACTCATCTGAGGATATTGGATGAGTAGGCACTAAATGAGGATTTTATGCACAAGCCTTCTGGAACTCATTGATTACTCTGTCTTGCACTAAGTGACAATACGTATAGAGAGTTTTGTCTGTTTTTAATATGATAATGTCCTGGTTCTATACCCAACAACCCAAAGTTTTAATGCCAGAGGAAATGATTGTATATCATTTTGTCATCTACAAATCCAAATTATAATGACAACTCATATTTATTGCTCTTTTTATAACTTCTCTCATTACTTGAATGTGATTCACTGTGAAAAATCCATTTTAAATCCAGCTTTTTGGTTTGTTTGAACCCAAACTTCACTGCTATTGTGTTGTAATTACCTTAATAAAGATTCTATATACAACTGATGCTAATAAGTATGTTATTTCAATAACTTCTCTATTGCCCCTCTTCAATATCAATATTAATACTATAGTCTTCAAATCATCTCATAGTGTTTTATTGTTTGTTTTGCAAACAATTTTTCTATTTCTTCATTTGAATTTTTAAAAGTGTTATTAATGATTCCATCATTTTACGTAGTTTTCTTTTCTTCATAGATGTAACTGCTTGTCTTATCTCATTTAAAATTATCTTATTCAGAAGATGTAGTAATTTTAGAGATTAATTTAATTTCTTGTTTTTTTATTTATAATTCTTGGAACTTTTTTACACATTTCATGATATCATTTCTCTTTTCAAGTTTCTTTTTTTTTTTCTTATTGTTGAAATAACATTTTTCTAATACAAAGATGTTATTTTATATTTTTGAAACTTTCTTTTTCATCTGTAACATTTTTTTATCAATTCACAGTCATATTATACCATTATAAATTGCTTTTTGTACCATTTTAACCAAACTCAAGATAAGGTGTTCTTATGAAGTAATTTGTAAATATTTTCAATTTGTTTTCTTTATACTTTGTATTGTCTGAATTAAAAATTTTCTCGTACATTCTTGTTATATCAGATATCTTTGTTTCAAGTTTTTGTAGAGTATCGGTTATCTTTTTATTATCCTCAAAATTTGTTAATATTTTAAAGTGATTAACACATTCCAATTTAAATGCAATGGAGTGTTTCTGAAAGTTATGAATATCAACTTTTATTTTGTCTTTTAAAATAGTTTTTGTCTCTCTACTTTTCATTAACATGTATTTTATACCTCACTCATCAATGATCACTTTCTGTGTTAAATTCTAACATTATATTTTTTAAATATTGTTAGTGAAAATATAGCTCACTTCTACCATATCTTCACTTGGATGTTCCCTTCTTGTCCATTTCCATTTATCATTTTCTTTAAGAAAGAAATTATAATATATATATATATATGTAAATTTATAAATAAATATTAGAAAATACAGTATGTGATATTGCATTTTATGCACCACCTACATTAAATAAATTAATAAATAATTCAAAAGATAAGGCTTTATTGTCAAATAAAAATTGTATCATTTACAAATAGACATGTAGGTGTGGCAGTGTGTATATAGGTGAATCGAGGTGCACATTGGAAAAAAGAACAAAAGAGCACTTGTTATTATTAAAAAAGTTCAAAATACAAAACAAAATTATAAAAATAATGATAGTTTATCAGCTTCTGTCTTTTATGACCATAATAAATCATGTATATATAGTTTTGATTTTAATTGTAGTAACATAAAAATACTGGAAATTGAAAGAAATAATAGTAAAACAAAAATTAAAGAAGCGATATTAATATATAAATACAAGCAAGATTTAATTAATAGGCAAGCAGCAAATGTTAAGTTCACTGGGAATTATGGGAAAGTTGACATCATGGAATTATGGGAAAGCTGACATTTTAAAAGTACTAATTGACAAAAACTACAAAGTTAGTTGAAAGCGCTTCTGTGTGACGGTTATAGATATATTTTTATAAACTTTTAAATACTATATTTTCTAATATTTATTTATAAATTTACGTATATTATTTTGAAGAAATACAGACATCAATTTGTAATATATATATATAAGCCTATCCCTCCATTTACATATAAAAGAAACATTCAGTGTAATCAAATTACATATTGCCTTAGAATTACATATATTTGGAAATAGATTACATCTTAGTATATGTCCAGTCCATTCCTCTTCTAATAATATATATAGATGCATAATGTTCTGATAATAGAAGGGTTGGATTGATGTAACGTCTACATGGGTATGACTACAGTATCAAATCCAATAAGGTTTTAAATGTTCTATCATTGGTTATTCAATGAAGAGGACAGTTGGAAGAGTGAAAAGATAGAAGAAGCCTAGCCATTAAAGTTTGAGGAATTATTATCTTAATATAAACTGAGCACTGATTATATATATGTGAGAGAGTTTATGATCTGTGTCAATTGATGAGTGCTGGTTCTGCAAGAAATGCATACATTGGGGTTTATGTATCTTCTTCATGTGTGTGGTCATGGATATCAGTTGTTTGAGATGGAATAAATGATGAATAGACTAAAAAATTCTAAAATCCAAATCCCTCTACATATATAAGAAACACCCTTTTTTGCAAATTCCACAAGTCTATTCTCTCTAATTATTATATAGCCAAATTTACTCACAGCATTTTCATCTTTATATCATTTTCTAGTTTCCATTTCTGGCATTAAATTCTTCCAATACAATTTTAGAATATCTTGATGCAATTAAAAGCATTTTGTACATCCACATAAAAAATCTTTATTTCTTCATCACGACGAGAACTTGTTGTCGCACAAAAGTGAATTATCTGCGTTTCACTAAGCTTTATAATTAATCTTATTACTCTGTCTAATATATTATAAATTTCTACAATGCTGATGTTCCACTTTTTATTTATAATAAATTCTCTTCCACTTTTTTTTTATTAGGAAAAAAAAATACAGGTGACTGATCACCCACTACATGATATAAATATCTTTGTTTAAAGAAATCTTGCGATCCTATTACAGTCAATAACCCTAGTCTTCTCCATTGATTCATAAGAGTCTTTGAATTGCCAAGTTCTTTAATTCACAGATCCTTAGAACTTCATCTAGGTTGCCATATCTTTATATAAACCGCATTTATGGAATTCATACTTTAAACTGTTTCTGAATTTCCATCGCCTTCCTGTTCAGAGTCTTCTTCAAAATTCTTCTCTTGCGAGCTTATTTCTTCATCATCTGTGATTTCTTCCCTTTCATCAGTGCACACCTTATTTGTTGATACTAATTGGGTTCTGCTTCCTATGATTGAATTTTAGGTCTTGCTTAGTAATCAAGGATTCAGTTGTATAATCTGAAAGTTTAGTGTTAAACTTTGGAATGTTAATTTGGAATTTATCATTAACTTTGGAATATTCTCAATAATTATTGCTTGAAAGAGGATAATTTGCAGCTTCAATGTCTCTGTTTAGATCTAAAACATCATTTGTACTAATTTTGTCTTTGAATTAGTATTTTTTTGCTCATGAATCACTTCGTTGTAATTCTGTGTTGATTTGAAAAAAAAAAAAAGTTTTTTTTCTACTTTTACTCCCAATATTTGTGCCTTTGGAATAAAATAGATGTCTGCTTTTAAAACCAATATACTTTTCAATTTTTTTTTTAATTTCATAAGATCCAATAGTCCTATTTAGTTGTAGATATCTAAATAAAAGGTCATTATCAAATGTCATCTTCAATCCGGAAACAGGAGATTCTTAATACCTCTGCTTTTCATTGCCTTGATTGACAACATTATATCTTCACTGCAAAAAAGAATATAATTTAGTTTTGTCAGTCATAATTATAAAATATCTAAAAAAAAAAAAAAAAGCATTCACATACATCGTCTCATCTTTAAAAAAAAATCAACTGATATTTCAATTAAAAACTGTCAAAACAAAAGCAAAACTCTCCATACAGTAGTGCCACCCTGTGCCAACCAGAGTAATCAATGGATGCCAGAAGGCTTGTGGATAAAATTCCTATCTAGTGCCTACTCATCCAATATCCCCAGACTAGTTTCTGGCTTTGTTTACAACAAATATGTGCTAGTAAGATGGTGATCATGTGATGTTTAGTGGTTTAAAAACTGTCAGTCAATTAAAAAGATCACATGATCACTATTTCTTATGCTAGCACATAATTGTTATTAAAACAGGCAAAACTCTTCATACAGTAGTGTCACTCAGTGCCAACCAGAGTAATCAATTAAAAAGAAAGATCATAATCTTTTTTAATCTTAAATTTTTTTTTCCATGTGTCATAGCATCAGCCGGGAAGCGAACCCACTAACCCGGGACAACTGCTTGTGTAACAGCTGTCGTTGACCTCTCGACCACCAATGCTTGACAATAAACTCACCATGGCAGCTGATAAATGTTGTTGAATAGCCCATCCATATTTAATTTAGCTGCAAAGACAAGTCATTTTTAGATATTTTATAGTCTCTTCCACTTCTGTGATAGGTAGGGGAATCCCTATATAGGTCTGCCTAATTGTATAATCTTTTCCCATTGAAACTCCTGCCTGAAATCCAATTTCAAACTAACTCAGTTGAGATTCTAATGCCTTAAGCAAAGATCTCAGTCAAGGACTACTCATCTACTAAGTCACCTTCATTGCTTTCTTATTTCTCAAGGCCTTGAGTTAATAAAAAAGATGAGTCAAAAACGTTATTTATATAGTTAAAGATGGAAATATAATTACACAAATGCACAATCTTATAATCACTGCTAACGTAGGAAGATAATCAGTGGCATGAGAGGCTCATGATGATTAAAGCCCACTTTAATTTAAGTAAGAGGGGGAAATGGTATGTGGCTGAAACTGTTCCTATCCTTTCATGACCCAATGTTCTATCTTACAATGCAGCAAGAAATACCTCTGATCAGGCACGGTTTTTTGATATTCACATTTAACTATCATATTTAAAGGTAATGCAATTACCCACCATCTGGGAAGCTGTTGATAGTTTTAGAACAATGTTGAAAATATACTGATGATTGTGCTATTTTTGCTAGTCCAAATGATCATCTACTGAATGTGTTTAATATTTTGAATGTAACATATAAAGGTTTGGTTCTCAGAAACTTTTAGATTGAATAGTTTATTAAATATTTTGATAGGTAGTTTTATAAGTAGAAAGATAAACTTATATATATATATATATAGTAATAGTAACAAGTCAGATGACACATGACTTATATATAGCTTGCATTAGCACGCTCTTAATTTTATATATATATAAAATTAAACTTTATTTAAACTTTTCAAATACAAACAACTTGTTAGTAATAACACACAAATAGACAATACAGGTTAGTAATTACACAACGTTTCGAGTAGTATTATTCTCCACTCTTCTTCAGGTGTTGCTGGCCTATAAGCACAGTGATAATATTCGCTTAGAAGTTGAACTCACACCTTTAGATTCTTGTATATTGAATTTAAGGCAAATTCTCTACCAACTGAGCTATTCTGTTAAAGGCAGATAAACTTATACTTTGTGTTGAAACATAGATTTCAATGTGCAACCAAATTAGCAGTATATAGAATTGTTATTTTATATAATTTATTGTATTCAGATTATTAATACAGATGGAAACATAATGGATGAAATTAATCATAGAATTAAACTTGGTTGGAGTGCTTTTGGTAGAAATAACTTGATACTAAAAGGAAATATGCCTATGTGTTTGAAAAGGAAGGTTTTTAATAAATGTGTTTTGCCAGTTCTTACTTATGGATCTGAGACTTGGACATTTAATAGAAGAGCAATACAGAGATGAAACCAGACCACTCAAAGAAGTATGGAGAGATGCATGTTGGGAGTAACAAGAAGAGATCAAAAGCGCAATGTATGGGTAAGAGAATAAACAGGTGTTACTGACCTCATTGAAAAAATTAAAAGATTGAAGTGGAGTTGGGCTGGACATATTGCTAGAAGAGATGATAATAGATGGACAATTGAAATTTGAAACGGGATTCCAAGAGATAGTAAAAGACCCAGAAAGAGATCACATGTGAGATGGATGGATGAAATAAGAAAGTGTGCATGGGTGATGTGGAGAAGAGAAGCTAAAGATAGGAAAAGGTGGATTGAACTTGGAGAGACCTTCACCCTGCAGTGGATTGAAAATAGTTGTTGATGATGATGATTTTATGGAAGTGAAATGTGAGCACTTTATTGATACAATTAAAAAGGCATTAAAAAAGCTTAATTTTAAATTTGTCTATAAAATTTTAAAAATATAATGGAAAGATCATAAAATCAACATTTTTTTCCAACTTACTGAATATGATATTATAGAATAAACCATTGTAAAATCATATCTTTGAAGAAATGCACATTAAAATGAGTAAACAATGAAAAACTTTCTAAAAGAGTGTTTTATGGTGAACTTGAACTTGGTTGTCAAGGAGGAGGTAAATCTTGTCTATGTGATAAAGATTATCTCAAAGACATTATAAAGAAGTGCACTGTCAATTGTTTTTATTGGAAAGCTATATTTATACATGTTGATTTATTTATTAAAGAAGTGTTTTGTGCTGAAGAAATTAAAAGCAGAAATACACAGTATCAAACAAGCAGAGAAATGGACCAGCAAGTTCTATATGATGTATTTGTGGTTCAGAGATTGATTTGTATAGTCATTGTAAAACTTTATTTCTAGGTTGTTTTTTTCTTGGAGTTTGGAATGGCTATAATCCTTTACAAATGGCTGTTGTAATAACAATAATAATAATAGTAATAATGATATATATATATATATATATATATATATATATATATATATATGGGATTTGAATACAGATTTTCAACCTTCCTTCAACCATCCACTCTATCTCATACAACTGATACATATGACCACACACATGACAAAAGATAAATGATCTCCAATAAATGTATTTTGTGCTAAACCAGTACTCATCAGTTCATCCATATCATCATCTTCAACACATGTAATCAGTGCTTGATTTATATTACGATAGAAAATCTTCACACTTTATTGGACAGGCTTCAATTTACTCCATCCTCCAACTTTTCAGCTATTTATACCATTGAAAATCTGATAATGGAATGCCCAAATATTTTGTTAATACCAATATTATTGTCATGCCTAGGTTGACCTTAAAGTCATTCTGACCCCTCATGTATAGGACCTTGTCCATTTAAATACACAGAAGAGAGATGAGTAGGATACAAGCTAAATTTGTAATAATTTAAAATACAAGTATATTTTACATACCTGGAGTCTAGATATAATATAGGAGATTTGAATACAGATTTTCAAGCTCCCTTCAGCTATCCACTCTATCTCATGCAAACAATACATATGACCACACACATGTGAAAAAGATAAATGATACAATATGGATGGTTGAAGTCAGTTTGAAAGTCTGTGTTCAAATCCCCTATATTACATCTAGACTCCAGGTACATAAAATATAATCATACCTTAACATAAATGAAATTAAAGCAGAATTAACTATAAACCTTCCATGTATAATCTAATAATTCATTAATCAATAAACAAATTGTTAGCCGAGAGGTCATCGCAGCCGCCTTGCAAGCAAGTAGTTGATTGCAGACGGTTGTGGGTTCGCCTTCCGGCCGATGCTATGACATGTGAAAAAAATAAAATAAACAAATTTAATAGAAATATGTGGTATTATTCTATTCTTTTCATTTATTGATGACTAATTATTAGTTTATACATAGCTTAAGAGATTTATAGTTACTACCACTTTATATATATATTCATAATTGAAAAAGTAAATCCCAAAGCTTTTATTACTGCAAAGCTTTTCTGTATTAGTGCAATCTACAAGGCAGAGGAATATAAATCTAATTCTGTCTGTGGATTATGATTCTATATGGCTTGTAGATTTATGTAATTATATCCACTAAGATGAAAATAAAATCAGCAAAGATGTTCATACAGTCTCATTAAGAAGTTAATTAAAATTTATATTTATAGGCAGAGTTATTTACTTGTTTAATAGTTTTATAAATAATTAATAGATATGAAATATGTGCATTTAAAATGATATAATATTAAATAATATATAATTTGTGGCAATAAATATCAATGTTAACTACATTATTGTAATGTCCCCTATAAATTTTGTCTATATATCATGATATTATATCTTATCTACTAGAACCGATGTCATATTCATGAAAATATCTACACAGTCTCATTCAAATATCAAGACACAATTAATTCTGTTTACTTGAATCACACTACAAAAAAAAGGATCTAATATCAAATATGTTAAGATTAAATTATACAATACTAAATAATATGTGATAATTGAATTAATAAACCTCCCATCACTAATTATATTAATAAAATGCCCCCTCCTATAAATGCAATCTAAAAAACACAGATAAAAAGTAAATGCACTTTTGCCTATGAAACATGATCTTATATTCAACAGATTTAGATAATAATGCGTACTAGGAAAAACATTAAATTCACGAGATGTTTAGACAACCTCATTCAAAAATCAATTACAATTCATATTTACAAGGTATAATTAATTTCTATTCACCACTCTAATTAGTACACATTATTTTGTATTATATAATTTGAATATATTGAAAATATAATGGAAATGTATCCAGAAAAATACATAAAAATTGTATTATTATATTATCAATATTTAAATCTATAAAATCTGTAAAAAATATACTAATTATATATATAGGTGCCACACACATTAGTTAATTAAGCAATTTAAAGTTGTAATTAATAATTTGTAAAGCACATACTCATTATGTAATTAATATATATATATTAAGACTATAACCTTAAGTCTATGCGCTTAAAATGCAACAGTAGGGACCTCTACAAATCTAAACACAAGATTAGGCGCATAGTCTTAAGGTTATAGCTTTAATATATATTACTTACAAAATGAGTAATGAGTATGCGCTTTACAAATTATTAATTACAACTTTAAATTGTTTTAAAAGATTTCTAATTATAAGAACTTCATACTGACTCGTTGTAAATTGAAAAATTTCTCATATGTTAGTTTGTATAGAAATTGTGGACTTAATCAGTGAAGTAATTAATAGCTTCATGCTCTCAAATCAAAATGCTTTAGATTCACCTATATATTTAGAAATTAGGTCTAAGATAAGATGGCCACTCTTGTCTTTTAAAATCATTAATCTTGTGTTTAGATTTGTAGAGGTCCCTATTGTTGCATTTAAGGTGCATAGTCTTAAGGTTATATCCTCAATATATATTACTTAATTAAACAATATAATTATTTCATTTTTTTTAGATACACCATGCAAAGAAAAAATGCAATGACTCTCAAGATTATAATAGACATGAACTATATTATATAAATTAGTCAAAATTATCACATGTTCCAATGTCCATTGCTATGGTTTTTCTATTTATCTATTGATAATTATGTCAATCAAATTTATAAAAAAATTGTTTTTGTTGTAACCCATTCATAGATAGTTATTGTTATTAAACAATTTTACTGCTAACCATTATTATATGCTTCTCATTTTAAAAAGATTATATTTCTTTATGATAGTTGTGCATTTTTATTTTACATTAAAGATTAAAATATATCTATTAATTTGTAGAAACACGTGATAAATTTACTCCTCTAAAATTAATTATAGAGTTGCATTAATAATAAAATTAATCATAGAGTTCAGATGTAATCATCCTTTTACATATGCTTTAATATGTATTTACAAGATTAGTGTTTTAATCTGAAATCCTTGGGACTGAGTGTTTCTTTTTTTTCTTTCTTAGATTTTGTAATACATGATAAAGTAAAGATGAAGAGAAGTGTGCCAAATTAACTTTCAGACATTTTTAATTTGATATAGCAATATAAATTCAACATTTAAAATATATATATATATATATTTTCATTTTAGGAAAAAAAATCAAGATTGGTCGATCAAAATTTGTTTTCAGCAGGAATGAAGAAATGATATATTAAACGGCTTTTATATCTACTTTTTTGCAATGTCATGGCTTTGAGATCAAATTTTTTGTTTTGTTTTGGATATTGATACCAATTTATATTCTGTAATAAATTTACATTGTTCTAATTAACCTTTATTCTATCGTATTTTTTATTATGGTGTTTATAAATATTTTACTTTTAGCAATTTTAATAAGCAAAGCTGAATATTTTATTAACACATACATATTTAAACTTTCTTTAGATGCCTCAACGATTGTTTCTCATAAGAAATGGTGATGGTTTCCATTAGGAAGATATGGCAGAGAATAGAATTCATTGGTGAGCTACAAAATATTAAACATGGCGTTGAAGAATTGCAGAAAGAAAAAAAAATCACTGATGAAATTAAAAAATAGCTATGCAAAATATCAAATATATAAATAAATAAATCCATATGTTTTATTATTTATAACGTATTTGTAATTTACAGATCGGTTTGTATAGCCGAATGCAAAATTCTCCTCTGGGTTTTTTTTTGTATTTGGAACCTCTAAATTCATTAAAAAGTGTCTGCTGCAGTATTAATAATGATGTAATAATTATAGATATATAAATACCAAAACAATCATTAAATATTTTAAATGAAGTTAATTAAACCGAGTATACTTTCGACAATGTGTGTCATATTCATGGTTATTAGATTGATAATCACCATAATTATAATGCACAGCATCTTAGAAAATCTATTCGGTTTAATTAATTTCATTTAACATATTTAATCTCCGTTTTTGTATTTATATATAATTATTAATAAAGACAAAGTGTCAGTATATATATATATGAAATAAAATCAGTTATATATTACTAGTTGAAATTCAACTATAATAAATAGGACTACTAGTAAGTATCATTCTAACATTTAATTACTTCAGCACCATTCCCTGTAAAAAGCAGATTAAATAAAAGGTATCATTTACCTATGCAGCATTATCCTTATTTTAGGTGCCACTGCTGAACTAATTTAACATTAGTTGATACTAGCAGTTGTATTTTTTAGTTTGAATTTCAGCTAAAGATTTGCAATTAATTCTATTGCTTATTTAATTATGCTTGAGAGTCTTCAAAGTTTAAAATAATTATTGTATTAATCTCCCTTTGTAAACATAATATAAAATATGTTTGTTTATTAATTATTAAGATCTTAGATGATTTCATTTCATGCTTCATGTTTACATTAGTCTACCTAAGTGCTTTCTTCAGACTTTGTTTGTTTCACAGATAGCACTGCTAAGGTAATTTAACATTGGGT
>JAQFVV010008493.1:0-29634 GCA_028023455.1 Epiperipatus broadwayi | reverse complement strand
ACATATATATATATATATATATATATATATATATATATATATATATATATATATATATATATATATATATATATTGAATTTATGGTTATGGCAGGCATAACGATACAGCTTTTACTTAAATCTTTTAATTCATTTTTATATTTCAAATTCTAGTATTTTCAACAAAGGTTGCAATTAGAATCTTTTTTGTTGCTATTTGTTTTTCTTCTTGTTGTTACTCCTGAAAATTGTCATACATAAATATACATGTGTATATACACGTACATACACTTGTAATATTCGGTAAATACGGTACCTCATGTTGAGTATCTAAAAATGTATTTATCCGTATATCTTTTTAAGTTATTTTTTTGTCACTGCTGCACCTTATGATGAGTTCAAAAAGGGTTTTATTCATTGTAAATTCCACATAAGCAATTCCATTAATAAGTCTATTTAGAATAATAGTAGGTGTATAATTGTGCTGCATCTATATACATGTATAAGAATTTATCGTAAAAGGTAAATAGATACAGTAACTCATGTTGAGTACTATATAGTATCTGAACCAACGCAACCTTATTGACATGTTGTAAAATACGAAATTAGTGAAATATTTTATAGTGCAAATATATGTACACATAGTTTTTTATTCTTATATTTGCTTCCAATAAAAAAAAGTTTTAAAGTCTGGAGTAAAAGTGTATGCCTCTATGACTAAAAATCTCTTATCTGAAAATATCTATATATCAAATCACAAAAGATATAACTTATTTTTACAAGGTAAAAAGTTCAGACCACTTCCATTCTTTATGAAACATTGTATTGTAAATAGCTTTAGGGGTTTATATATTTTCTTATTCATTATATTATATTTATATATTTATCTATTTCAAAGCATCAAATATATATCTGGGTTGTGATAATAATTCGTTTATTTATTTTTATATCATTTAAAGTAAGAAACGGTGGTGGGTATTTGGGATTAAATAAATATTTAATCATAATATTAAACTTGTTTCGTTTTCGTATTATTATTTACTTGATAAAATGTACTCTTTCTTTATCAATCATGTACCAATAATAACCATTTAACTTACCCATTGAAGACCCTAGATGTAGAGTACTGAGCTAGCCACATGGGATATCACTCTACTGGGGTGTTAAATCTGATTCTTATGATCTGCTAAACTTATGGTATTGCACATTGCACATCCTTCTAGGAGGGGGGGGATTCATCTTTGATTCTTTTCTAGAAGTGGCACACAAAAGCTATTTTGTAAATAGATTTTTCAAAGGTGTGTACTTAGCTTAGGTTCTAAACATTTAGGTATTTGAGTAAGATATCAACTAAAAAGATTTTTTTAATTGGCAGAGTCTTGTCAATTCACTCTTTCTATCAGTTTAGCTGGAAATGCCAATATGTATGAGTACAGACATTTGTCTAAATTGGTATCCATTTTTTCCCCTGTTAAATATTGATCACTTTCATGCTCAGTGCAAGATTAAAAATAGAAATCCACAGGGAAGTATGGTATATATATATATATATATTGTAACCAGACCGCCATACAACCGTTTTATTACGTCAGTTGTAACAATTTTCTGATGAGCATGCTGTAGGAAGGAATTATCAATTGACATTCCTAGTGCAGATGTTAATGGCACCTACAACAATATTTCCTGCTCATCAGAGGATGTAGTACAATAGAGACTGGGAACATCTAAACATTTATATGTTTGGTTTTCCAAACAGCGCCATTAGAGTTCCATCTCACTACAACCTGACTGGCCTAGGTCAAGTTATGTCAGACGTAGCTCAGAGAACATGAGATTCTCATGAATCAATGCTATAATTGGTGAGTGATGTGATAGATAAACAAAATAGAATGGGATAAATGGACAACCAATTTAATTTTGAGCAACAAAAATTTATTAGATAACAATCAATTTGCAATTTCAACAATAGTTCATTAATTCCTCTATGAGAATAAACTTGTAAACATTCTGGTTTAGTAATAATTCATTTTGAATTCATTTAATGGTTCATTTTGAGTTCAACTAAGAGAAGAAATTTATGAATATCTTAATTCAATGATAGTTCATTAATTCTTTTATGGGAAAAGCTTGGGATTATTCGGGTTTAACAATAATTCATTCCGAATTCATTTAATAGTTCATTTTAAATTCACTTGAGAGAAGAAAATTATGAATATCCTAATTCAATGATAGTTCATTAATTCTTTTATGGGAAAAGCTTGGGATCATTCTGGTTTAACAACAATTCATTCCGAATTCACTTAATAGTTCATTTTGAATTCACTTGAGAGAAGAAAATTATGAATATCCTAATTCAATGATAGTTCATTAATTTTTTTTTTATGAGAAGAGATTTGGTAGTAATTAAACATTTATGATTTATATAACATTTCGTTATTTTATCATTTGATAATTAAAACATTCATACTCTAACCAAGTATGGAAGTATATTTTTTACACATAATCTTTGTGACGTTATAGTAAATTTAGAAGTAGATAAGTATTTATGATTTATAGAGTATTTTATCATTTGATAATTGAAGCATTTATATTTTAGCCAAATGTAGAAGCATATTCTTATACATAAACTTCATTACACTACAATGAGTTTAGAAGCAATTAAATATCTATAATTCGGTCAAACATAAAAGTATAATAAAGATGTCTTAATATTTATTGAACAATTCTACGCAATTAGTTCGAAAAATTCACTTTGTAATATTTGACTATTATGTTTTAGTATTTTATAAAAATTACCTTCCAGTTTTACGGTCCATTTTATTCAAACGAAGGCAGGTTATTTTATTAATGGAAAGTCATGGCACAGCGTGGAGAGAGTGAAGCTCTTAATTTATTCCAGTTTCATTATAATTTCTCTAGTAAAACTTTTATTTTTATTTTCACGTTTTATTAAAGCCCTCTATGTAAGACGATAGAGAAGAGAAAAAAAATTCTTTCTTTCTTCAACGACGTGTCTAATTTGAATACTGCCTCAGTTTAACTCAAGTATCTTTTTTCTTTCTTTTTAATGATTGGATAATTAATTTCTTTTTTTTTTTTTTTTATTGGGACAGATAAAAAAATAAAATAAAATAAGACGATATAACATTTCATTTAATTCCATCAATACCAAAAATCAAAAATATGATTTTATTTTTCATTTTCAACGAATCACAACTTTATTGCATTTCCAATTAGACTGAATCACGCTAGACATTTTGAATGGGGGAGGGATCTTTTGCATAAATATATGAAAGACAGTATATCTGTCACATTACCCCTCACCAATTTTTGGGATGAAATCGCCTGGAAGTACGATTTCATTCCATATACTATACACATTATTTCTCAATACTGGTTTTAGATATGCTGATGAATGGGTAAGATGAGCTGGAAAAGTGAATACATGAACCATAGCCTCCAATGCTGGGACAAATAGATGGCCAAGCACAAACTACCAGTACACACCGCCTCATGACGTCATGAGAAAATATCTCATTTTTAAGCACTACCTCTCTTGTACCTAGAAGCATCATCCAACCAAGAATAGGAGCCAGAGAAAAAAAAAAATCAATTTGGCATTCAGCCAACCCTGCTCAGCTCCAGTGAGTCTTAGGGGCTATCATTTGGCCTATCCATGAGACCAAGGTCTATCCATGAGACCTATATATACACACTGCTGGACTATTCTTGAAGCACAACATCCAGGTCGGGATAGTGCCGAGCATATACTTCGGAGCATCATAACACAATGCATTCAAGCAGCTCCGCTCAATCATCCACCATCTCAACATGAAAAACACAAGTTCATGCATCACTACATCACACTCACAAACTTTTTTCCATCAGCTATCTCTATTTTATTCTGATTCATAACTGCAACCTGGTTTGGAGAGACTGAGGATCATGATCAGTTCTCCTATAGTCCTTTTTTATATTATGAGGTGACATACTTCTGGATCGTCTCTTTGTGGAAAATTTATCATATTTAACATTACTATGGTGTCTTGCTTCTTGTTCTTTTCTCTGCAGTTCAGTAGTTGTACCCACACTTTTTTGCAGGTTATCATCACTGTTTGATCTTCTTATAATACGCGTCCAATATTGACCATGAGCACCATCTGTGAATTTTCTCCTATTCCTCTTCCATGGTGGTACTTCATTTTTACATAAAAGTTTCTTTTTAAATGGTTCTTCTGCCATAGTAATTATTTTTTTAGTATTTATAAAAGTTTCTTGTTGCTTAACTCTTTTCACACTTATAAATCCTGAGTTTTCAGATTCCCTTTTGGTGTCTTTTCCTGCGTAAGCAACTATATTTTTAATAACTGTCTTTATATATTTTTTTCTGTACTCAATTTTTGATTTGAGTTTATTAAGCTTTTGTTTATAATTTTTACATATGGCTGAGGACTAACACACTTTTCTTTCCATTTTATGGTTCCTTTCTCTATCTTTGTTACTATTTCATAGCATATATCAGATAATTTTTCTGAAACATTTTCTTCTATATTGGATAGTCCCTTTGTTATATTTTGATTATGTTCATTTTCACGTTTTTCATCTTCTTGAAGATCAGAAGATTTTAATTTTACTTTATTAGATTCCTTTTCATCCATTTGAAACTCTTTTACTGTATTTGATACAATTTCATTCTCAGCTTCTGTATATACTGTTTCTTTATTTTCAATTTTAGAGGTATATTCCATAATCAGAAGTTTTCCTGAAGGTAGACTGACAATTTCAAGATCACTCTTTGTAATTTCAATTTCTTCCTTTTTAACAATCTCAAATTTTACTTCATCAGTATTAGGGTATTCAATTTGTGATTCCTTTAAAATATCTTTGGTTGGAAATTCCAAAATCTCTTCCTCATCCAATTTTTTAGACTGAGTTATTTTTTTCATTAACTGGTTGAACTTTTCATTCTGTTTTTCCACTGCTTCTTTAATTCGTTTTTCTATTCTTTGGTTTGCTTCTATTGCTTGCTTGTTATATTCTTCTCTTTGTTTATCCCATTTTTGGTTATATTCTTCTCTTTGTTTATCCCATTTTTGATTATATTCTTCTCTTTGTTTGACATCTTCTTCTCTTTGCTTATCTCTTTTCTTTTTATCTTCTTCTCTCCATTTGATATCTTCTTCTCTTTGTTTGTCCTCTTTTTTTCTTTGTTTCTCATCTTCTTCTATTCGTTCTTTGATCATATCGAATAGCTGCTTTAACATGGCTTTCTTTTCTGTTTCCTGAGTTTCTATGTTCACCATTTTTCCTTTGTTTTCTGACTTAGTAAGCTTCTCTCTCCATCCACACCATGACTTCACTCCATCTTCTTTGAAATGCCTGTTTCATTCTTTATGCCATTCATTTTTGTGTTGTTTCTTTTAAACTTTTATTTCTTTATCCTTCCTGAACAAATTACATCACTACATCATATGCACTGTTCATATCACAGAATCGTGATCTGCTTATGCCTATGAGTAGGCTAGCTAGATAAGGCTTCACAGTAAGGTGGCAAATTAATAAGTGCCTATGGTTAGGCTAGCTGAATAAAACCTCACAGTAACCGGAGAACTAAAAATAGTTTATCCAGGTAAAGCCTCACAGTTGGACGCCAAATGTAACCGGAGAACTAAAAATAGTTTATCCAGGTAAAGCCTCACAGTTGGACGCCAAATGTAACCGGACCGCCATACAACCGTTTTATTACGTCAGTTGTAACAATTTTCTGATGAGCATGCTGTAGGAAGGAATTATCAATTGACATTCCTAGTGCAGATGTTAATGGCACCTACAACAATATTTCCTGCTCATCAGAGGATGTAGTACAATAGAGACTGGGAACATCTAAACATTTATATGTTTGGTTTTCCAAACAGCGCCATTAGAGTTCCATCTCACTACAACCTGACTGGCCTAGGTCAAGTTATGTCAGACGTAGCTCAGAGAACATGAGATTCTCATGAATCAATGCTATAATTGGTGGAGTGATGTGATAGATAAACAAAATAGAATGGGATAAATGGACAACCAATTTAATTTTGAGTAACAAAAATTTATTAGATAACAATCAATTTGCAATTTCAACAATAGTTCATTAATTCCTCTATGAGAATAAACTTGTAAACATTCTGGTTTAGTAATAATTCATTTTGAATTCATTTAATGGTTCATTTTGAGTTCAACTAAGAGAAGAAATTTATGAATATCTTAATTCAATGATAGTTCATTAATTCTTTTATGGGAAAAGCTTGGGATTATTCGGGTTTAACAATAATTCATTCCGAATTCATTTAATAGTTCATTTTAAATTCACTTGAGAGAAGAAAATTATGAATATCCTAATCCAATGATAGTTCATTAATTCTTTTATGGGAAAAGCTTGGGATCATTCTGGTTTAACAACAATTCATTCCGAATTCACTTAATAGTTCATTTTGAATTCACTTGAGAGAAGAAAATTATGAATATCCTAATTCAATGATAGTTCATTAATCTTTTTTTTATGAGAAGAGATTTGGTAGTAATTAAACATTTATGATTTATATAACATTTCGTTATTTTATCATTTGATAATTAAAACATTCATACTCTAACCAAGTATGGAAGTATATTTTTTACACATAATCTTTGTGACGTTATAGTAAATTTAGAAGTAGATAAGTATTTATGATTTATAGAGTATTTTATCATTTGATAATTGAAGCATTTATATTTTAGCCAAATGTAGAAGCATATTCTTATACATAAACTTCATTACACTACAATGAGTTTAGAAGCAATTAAATATCTATAATTCAGTCAAACATAAAAGTATAATAAAGATGTCTTAATATTTATTGAACAATTCTACGCAATTAGTTCGAAAAATTCACTTTGTAATATTTGACTATTATGTTTTAGTATTTTATAAAAATTACCTTCCAGTTTTACGGTCCATTTTATTCAAACGAAGGCAGGTTATTTTATTAATGGAAAGTCATGGCACAGCGTGGAGAGAGTGAAGCTCTTAATTTATTCCAGTTTCATTATAATTTCTCTAGTAAAACTTTTATTTTTATTTTCACGTTTTATTAAAGCCCTCTATGTAAGACGATAGAGAAGAGAAAAAAAAATTCTTTCTTTCTTCAACGACGTGTCTAATTTGAATACTGCCTCAGTTTAACTCAAGTATCTTTTTTCTTTCTTTTTAATGATTGGATAATTAATTTCTTTTTTTTTTTTTTTATTGGGACAGATAAAAAAAAAAAATAAAATAAGACGATATAACATTTCATTTAATTCCATCAATACCAAAAATCAAAAATATGATTTTATTTTTCATTTTCAACGAATCACAACTTTATTGCGTTTCCAATTAGACTGAATCACGCTAGACATTTTGAATGGGGGAGGGATCTTTTGCATAAATATATGAAAGACAGTATATCTGTCACAATATATATATATAATATATATATATAGGTGTGACAGATATACTATCTTTCATATATATATATATATATATATATATATTGTAATGGAATGTACTTGCTGCATTCCATTTAAATTAAAGAAAGAAGGCTCCAAATGTTGGTGCCAAATGTAATGGACCGTATGTATCTCTATATATGATCTGAAATGAAAATAAACATATGAACTTTTGTAACAATAATCATTAGTTAACCAAGCCCCTAACTTTGAGTTGCCAAATGTAATGGACAATTGAACAAACATATTATGCTGACCACGTTGTGGTGTTCAAATGTAATGGAACGTACTTTTACTCCATTATACCAATCATCTTCTAACTGGGACTTACAGTTTGTGGTGCCAAATGTAATGGACAATGTATCATATAAACATATTACACATCAAATGTAATGGAACGTCAATATATGAGAAGAAAATAATGCTTCAAACATTGGATGATAAATGTAATGGAATATATGTAATCTAAATGAATCCAATTGTTGAGAAAGCCTAATATAATAAATTGTATAATTTAAATGAAGAAAGATAAAATTATCCCAGTTATATTTAAATTAATTGTTTATATGCCCTTCCATCTAGCTATACGTGAAATGAATCTAAAATGATACAGAGCAATGCGATCTATCATTATAATTTATTTTCAAGATTGATATGATTAACTAATCAAATATATATCAGAAACAAAGGGAATTCTATTAAATCCAATATACACATGTAATAAGTAAATTTATGTATATTTAGACATATCAATGAATAATAATATGTGTAAATAACTTAAAGACTAAACAATAAGTGAAATATGAAGTTATCCTTTATTAAATTGTAAATTCAATTAATTTCATAATGACTCTGGCACTAAAAGAAAAATAAGAATAAAATATTAATACTTTTTCAAATAAATTACAAAAGCATTACTTATAAAACAAATAGTACATCTTTTATTTTTATATTATGGTTTAATTTTAGGTAGTATCAATGTTTTAAATAGTTTTAAATACAAACCCGAATACAAAAATAATTTACATATATACTTGCAATAAGTATATATATTAAATAGATAAAGACATATTTGTGCTTAACAAGTATGCATTAATATAAACACAAATCCATATTTATATTTTTCAAACATTCAAAAATAATATATATATATTATATACAGCAAATATATATATATATATATATATATATATATATATATATATATATATATATATATATATATATATATATATATATATATATATAAATTATTGTTTTGGTCTGCATAAGAATTATTATATGAAGTTTAAAAAAATGGAAATACATAAATTAATAATAAAACAATTTTTATAATAAAAATTTGCAAATATAAATTTACTTATTAAAATATACATAACAACTCATATGCAACCCAAACTTATAAGCCATACTTAAAGATTTTAAATTACTTAAGTGTTAATTTTGACACCTGTTAAACGTTTATTGCTGTTAGAAAACAAGACCCTAGAATTGAATATTTATAAAAACGTTATATTTTTATAATGAAAAATAAAAGTAAACAAAAATATCGATCTCAAAAATATATTTATATATCATTTATACATATAAAATTATTTACTACCTTTCAAAGTTCACTTATCTATTTTTCTTTCAAAAGTCAACTTATTCCATTGTTTTATTCCTTTATCCATTTAATATTAGAATGCATTCTGATTAAAGTGAAGAAACTATCACGTTAGAGAAAATTGTCAATTCTTAGATGTATGTATATTTTTATCCTTCTAAAATTTCTTTCCTTGAAAAACAAATAAATAAATTGAAATGTTGAATCCAATATATTAATTCTAGTTACCTCCAGATTATTATTAGATTGACCAGATAGCTATGTCAAATTTCGGCTTCAGACGCGATGAAATTCATGTGTTGAAATTTGCTCAGTTTTTCTTTTTAAACTGCCTTGGAATAAATGAAAGAAAACAGTGCAGCCCCTTGGCTGTGATATATAGATTAGCCAGTCATGTTTATGTATTGATTACAGAAATTTATCTTATTCCACTATTCTTAAGAATGGCAATTTCAAAGAAACAAAGTACAACAAATTTTTATCCTTTTGTTTGTTTAATCACTATCCTAATAATAATGGCTTCTTTTTTTGTTGTTGCTGTTGTTCCACATGCTAGTAAATGCTGTTTTGAAAACCATTGTTACACATGTTTTATTTTAAACAATTAACATTCAAAAAAAAATATTAACCATATAAAAAAAAATATTAAATCGAAAATTTATTTGACAGCTTTTAAAATATATGTATATATACATAAATAATAACATTACATTTTTTTAATAATCACCACAAAAAAAATAATCTTTTTTTTATAATCAACAATTTATATGTCTTTATTTATCTTTAATAATTAAATGTTCACAGTGATGTACTATCAACATATAAATAAAATAATAACTCCAAACAATAATTATAACTAATAACCATAAACAATAATAATACTTCATATATAAACATCAACTCAAAGAGATTTTTTTTTAATAACAAATGACAATTTTTAAAATATAGATAGACTTATCGATATTTACAATATATATATATATATATATATAATATTTTTAAATATTAATTATTTGGTTTACATGCCATCATACACACAAGTATTAGTTTAGACTCATGATGATATGAAGAGATATCCTTGATGGAAGATTAAACTGATTCATATCTTAGAAAAAAATTGATCAATCTATCTAAAAAATTACACAAATAGGTAGATAAAATCTTTGTATACCTTCTGTCTGTTTTTGAAATATAGATAACATTCATTTTAAAGGAATAAAACATTCTGATTGTTGATGATGCAATGAAATAATTTTGATGATGTTTTCTTTTTATAAGAAATTTCCATTTCTCCATAAAATTTTCTTGATATTCTGCCCAGTTCATTGGAAGATAATATTATATTTTACCCATCCATTTTATTTAGTTAACTACACCTGGGTCTCATTTTATGTGGTAGATAGGTTCCTCAGAAAATCCGCACAAAAGAAATCACACAAAAATAAATGTAACTTACCTTGAAAAATGGGAGATATGTTCCAGTAATTTTCAGAACTCGCATAAAAGCAAAGCAACAAGAAAAAATTACTTTAAAATTCACATTAAAAAAATAAAGTAATAAAGTATGACTAATAAAAAATTTGAAATATTTGAAAAAAATTAATAGAAGACAAACTTTTTTACTTTTTTTTATTAACTACAGTATTTACTTTTACATTTTTCATACATATTTTAATCATTACTGCTGTTTGACAATATGCATTCATTTGTGAACCAGTAAGAAATCAGATTCGTTATGTGATGTACGAGTGCCACTTTGAGTCTTGTGCCATGTTAATAGTTTTCTGTTTGTATATTAAAAAAATGAGATCACAATCAAAACAAAAATATTTTACATTATTATTAGAAAGATTATTTTCAGTTTATAAAATCAATAAAATCTTCGTTATTATTTATTTTAAAAATCTAAAAAAATATTTATTTCTGTTCATATTTAACAAAATACGTTTTAAAAGTTTAAAATTTTTGAATATTTATTGTGATATTTTTATATGTACATATAAATCTATTATTATTATTATTATTATTATTATTATTATTATTATTATTATTATTATTATTATTATTATTATTATTATTATTATTATTATTATTATTATTATTATTATTATTATTATTATTATTATTATTATTATTATTATTATTATTATTATTATTATTATTATTATTATTATTATTATTATTATTATTATTATTATTATTATTATTATTATTATTATTATTATTATTATTATTATTTCCTCATAAGTATAAGTAGATTATTTACATAGAAGCTAAGATTCTAAATACAGCTTTAAACCATATTCACACTAGTGGCTAATATAACATTATATTTTTGGAAAAAAAAGTATTTCAAGTCAAAATAAGTTATTAATAATTTAAATTTCTTGATATCTAATAAATATAGTGAAATATGAAAGATATTAAGAAGAAACATGAATCAATAACTTCAAATTTGCATTAAAATAATCTGCATAAAACAAGACCCAGGTGTATATACTTTAAAGGAAATAAAAAGAAAATCATATAATAAAATTTATTCATGCTTCTGTTTAAACCCAAACAAAAGAGAGAATGAGTTCAACCTATCCAGTTCTATTTAAAAGATTTTTTCATCATTGTGAATGTAACTATAGGAACCCTCTATATTCACTCTTTAAGCAATTTATGTTAGCATTCCATAAATTAAAAAAAAATCTTATTACATAATAATGGTAAATATAAATTAAACAATTTACACAACATTTTCAATATATTCCCTTGGAAATATATTTTTATACACACTTTTTTAAGTATAATATATATAAATAAAAAGGACAAATATATTTTAGATATTAAACATTTATTTGTATTGTTTATAATTTACAATCATGAATGTGTAATAAAAATGAAACATATAACAAAAGAATAATAATTTAATCAAAACAATATGCTTTATTGTTTTGCTGAAGGTTTGTAGTGATGGTGGTCTAGTTGTATTTTTATTTGGATTATTTCCATCATCTAATATGTGTATTGAATGTCTTTAGAAAAAATTAACTTTATTTAAATATTCCAAATACATTCAACTGTTAGTAATAGCGCATCAAACAGGTTAGTATATGCACAACATTTTGAAATGTATTATTCTTTCCTCTTCTACAGGTGTTGCTGACCTGGCCAGTAAAAGTACTTACATGGGATTCAAACCTGGGTCTTTAGATTATTGAGTATTGAATTTTAATGTAATGCTATAACCTACAGATTCAGCCAAAGGCAACATTCTGTAGTAATTTCATATACTTATCTATGCGGCTCCTCCTGATTTCTCCACTTTTTCCTAAGAGGAAAGTTGATTAGTGGTTTCCATACATTATGTATAGTCACATAAGGTTGGCTTATGGAATTTTTTGCCACTGTCATATGGGAAGCTTTTTTAAATTTTCTTCTTTGTACCTTTTCTTCTCTATCCAATATTTTTGTATTCTCCCAATTGAACATATGTTCATTGGCACATACATGTTTTTCTACCTTAGACACATCTTTTTTTTCTCTTCTAATCATCAGTTTGTGTTCTTGAAAATGCTTTCCAATGGAACAATTGACCTCACCAATATATGTTCTTTCACATTTACATGGTATTTTATAGATGCAGTATTTTCTTTTCATTTTCATCTAAAATCTACAAAGCCTAAACATGAAATGAAGAAAAAAAAACTGCATCTATGAAATATCATGTGAATGTGGAAGAACATATATTGGTGAGACCAGACCTTCCATTGAAAACACTTGCAAGAACACAAAACTGATGATTAGAAGAGAGAAAAAAGATGTGTCTAAGGTAGCAGAATGTGTATGTGCCAAAGAACACATGTTCAATTCGACAAATAAGAAAATATTGAATAGAGAAAAATGTACAGAGAAGAAAATTTAAAGAAGCTGCTCACACGACAATGGCAAAAAATCCCATAAGCCAACCTAATGTGACTATACATAATATATGGAAATCACTAATCAACTTTGCTCTCAGGAAAAACTGGAGAAATCAAGAGTCTCATAGATAAGTATATGAAAGCACTATAAACAGTTGCCTTTGACTGGATGGTTAAGCTGGTTATTGCATTAACTTAAAATTCAATACTCAAGAATCTAAGGAAACAGGTTTGAATCCATGCTAATTTTGTCACTAGTCAGGTCAACAACACCTTAAGAAGAGGGGAGAATAATACCTCTCAAAACATTGTACATATGGTGTGCTATTTCTAACAGTTGAAGGTATTTGGAATATTTAAATAAAGATAAATTTTTCTAAAGGCATTCAATACAGATACTAGATAATGGAAATAGTCCAATATAAAAATACAAATATGCTTTATTAGTTACATATTCATTTTCCTTTTTAAAATGAATAAAGTCAATTTACAATCTTACAATGCAATTAATACTAAACAATTTTATATTAATATTAAAAATATAGCAACACAGTTAATATTTTCATAAGTTAGCATATTGATCATCCAAAAATGAAATGAAGGAAAAAAATAAGACTGACATCTTATCACATGCTGAAACACATCTCAAATCAATAGCCATAAGTCCTTTCTTTTAATTAAAAGAAATCATTTTTTTTATAAACTAACAACAATGATTTATTATTATTATTTTAATTTATACAATAAACCATCTTCACCTAAATATATACACAAAAATCTATTCTTTTCATCTTTTGCATCTTCATATGTTGGATATAATCTCATTCTAATGAATTTTAAATACATTATTAGTATGCTCATCAAAACAAGACAAACCTATTTACTCCTTTTATACTCATCTTCTTAATATTTTCCCATTATTTTATTAAGGTCTCCAATAAACAACATGTCAACCCAATCATGACTAACAAAAATTGGCTTATTCAAGGTTTATTTATAATGTACTATAAAGTACAACTATATCTCTATGTTCTTTTCATCATTACTCATTTGTCAATTACAGTCACTAAAGGCTCATTACAAATTCTGAAATTGATCCTCAGAGTTTTATTTTTGTCATAATTTCTTTAAAAACCTGACTTCAAATTTATTGTAGCTAAACAACATAATACTTTAATGCTTCACATTTATTGTATAGAAATTAACTAATTCATTGTTATCACCTTAATATCATGAATCACTGACAAAGACCCCTCTCTTTTTTATTACATAATATATTTTCAATTTATTTTAAAATATGGTATTCCTTTTAAGAATCATATTCATTATCACCTTTGAAAATAAAATTATGTTCCCAAACTCTATTCATAATATCAAATTATTCAACATTAATATTAAAATTATTTAAAACCAAATATCACTACCTAATAATTAAACACTAGATGTTTTTTTACCTATTGTATTTGCACCATTAAGCAAATATATATGCATTTCACATCTTTAAATGGCCTCACATTATTTTTATCTATATGATCATATGATGCTTTATGAGTAATGCAAGAGGCTATAAATATAAATATTTGAGAGATTATTTTTCTTTTTTTATCACATTCCATACTAATGCATTATTATTTCGTAATTATCATTTGTTTAAATATATATATATATATATATATATATATATATATATATATATATATATATATATATATATATATATATATATATATATATATATATATATATATATATATATATATATATATATATATATATATATATATATATATTATTCTCATTAGAGGATCAAATAAAGATCTCACATCTTCTGATCTTAAACATTATGTCATATCAACTAATACGGGGTCTAAATTCAATTACTAAAACAAAATGGGAAATAATATTCTAATTTTATTAAATGAACTACATTTATTTGTGTAGTTCTACTGACTTAAAACTCTTGGAATTGAAGTTACCAACTTTAAAATCACTTTTTCATATGAGATAAATTAACTAAATATAAATTAATCTTGATAATGAGCTGAAGATCAAAATATTACAGGTATTAAGTTTAAAGTCACTTTCAGTACTAAAATAAACTGACTAAATGTTAACTAAACCTTATTTTAATTTCTTAAGGATGTTGCAACTACATTGTGAGCCAAGTAGTTATCCACTTCATGGTTGCAAATCAGGGACTTGGACTTGAATAGTATTTTGTGAATGTTAGGAAAGCTCTACAAAACATCCAATTTTATCTTATAATTTATAATTATCATTTCACTGGGAATTCCTTCTACAAACTACTCTCTAATGAGACCAGGATATCTTTCAACTGGACCTTCATCATCAACTTACATGGAGTTTCAAGACCAACCACACATCTGCAGTTCAGAAGACTCTTAAAAAAGACTTAATAATATAAATATCTTCTATCGGCAATTATCACACATCCTAAAGCCTTACATCCAAAATAACTAACTCATCAAACCACCTATTCATCGTAACTAGTTAATTTATTTTTGACAATTTTCAAAAAGTGGACATTGTATGTTCAGTTTTTTATTCCTTCAGATTACTCAGTACAAAAACATTATTGTTATATTGGTGAATAATAATGAATGGGCCATCATAAATTTCTTGATTTTTTTTTTTAATAGACATAGTTTTCAGGATGACTACAGGATTAGCATAAATCTAACTGAAAATTTGATTAGAGGTCTTCAGCTTATTTATTCTTAGCTCTCCTGTTTTTTAGTCTATGTTTTAATTCAGTAATGATCTATAAAAGGGTATGTTTCATATGACCAGCATAGAACACCAGTATAGAAATCAATAGAATGGGTGTTTTCAACTGTCATCTCTTCACATAGAATAACAATAAAACAATAGATAAAGAGATCTTATTCTATAAATATTACTTTTTCTTCTGTGACTATAATTCCATTGATATCAATAATTTCAATTCTATAATAACTATGATTCTTAATTTTATAATGTATAACAGCAAATATTATATACATAATATATAATATATGTGTCTTAATTATAAATACTTCCTTTTACTGGTAATTCTGCAATATCTCAAAATTATTATTTGTCTCATTAACTTTTTTTCAACAATTATAATAAAGGTTGAACATATATTTTTTAAAAATAAAATAAGTTTCTATAAAATTATATTTTATTTGCCATTTATGCATAATCTCATTAATTTATTAATCAAATCATGGGTCTTTGAGGAAATAATGACATCCAAATTTATCACAGTATTAAACTGGAATTAAGTTTTCCTCTTTCCATGTAATTTTTAACTACTTTCAATATTTCTGAATAAAATTACAAATAAATATTACTATTTACATTATCAACTATTGCATAGTTATCCTTACTATAAGTTTATTCATGAAGCAAAATCTTAATCCAGTTTTCAGAGGGGTTATTCTCTTTTCCTTTCACTACATTATTAAAAATCTTTACCTTTGAATGACTATTTCATTCATTTCCTAGAGGAAATATTCAATTTTTAATTTATTATTACAGCTATGATTCTTTCAATAATTATTTCCAACTTTTTTCTCTATAATAGGGGTGGCCAAGATGTTGACCACAAGGTCTCTGGAAATTGACTGCAAAGCTGACATGAAAGTTGACAAATTATAGTGATAAATTCAGAGTTGATTTGAATACAAAATGTAATAAAAAATAAAAGTAAAAATTCAAAATTATTCTCATTTAAAAATAGTTAAATTTAAAATAACACATGTTGTTATTGTTGATCTTAAAAACAAACTCAGGTTGGAAGAAGTTGAAAAGAATTAAATTGCTGTTTTTCTAAGGAGAAATAAAAATAACTTGTCTTGGAGAAACTATGATTTTAATGAACTGATTTTAAAACAAAGAAGTTGTGAACTTTTTAAAACACTTCTAGTTATCAAATAATCCTCAAGAAGATTTTAAAAAAATTATGAATTTGAACCATTTTTTTTTTCTGTTCTAGTAAAAATAAATTTTTTTTTTTGGTTTCTGGTTCAGAGTTTTGAAAAAACATAGTCACACTCAGACACACTTTCACTAAAAAAGTCACTCCCAACATGTAAAAGTTTGGCCACCCCTGTGCTATATGTTTTTATATCCATGTCTTATCCATCTATAATTATATTATCACTAAATTTACTTTCAACACTTTTAACTCCTTTGAAACTAACTTTATTTTCCAACCACTTTTTATTATAATTTTTTGCCTATGTTTAGTTTTTACTTTAAATTCTCTAGTAATGATTCAACTTCTAAAGTTTTATATCAAAGCTTTTTTGCTCTCCTATACTCTTATTTTGATGACATTCTCAGAACAATTTATCTCTAACTTTTTAAACTTTGCAACCATAGTTACCATTTCTAAATGTACTTGTTCTGACACTTTATAATTTTCTATTATTGCTTCTTTAAATTCCTTATTTTGATTATCTAATTTGCTTGCTTCTTCTAACTTATCATTTTGAATATTAAAGTATTATTCATTTCTTTTAATTCTTTAATTTGATCATCAATTTTTTTATTTATTTCTCTCATCTTCTTCATTATTTTCCTCAACATTTATAGAATAACTTCTTTAAATTCTGACAAGGTTTTAAAACAATTGGCTTCCATATTTGGTTATTTTTTATAGAAAAAATAAAATCCTCTATTTAATTAAAATAATATAAAAATACTTTAAATGTATTTACTATATCATATAACACACCCACCCATTCAACCTTCAAGCTATAGATAAAATGTACAAAAGAATGGCAATAGCAATGATAATTTTTTTAAAAATGTACTAAAAATTACTTCACCTATGGATAAATTACAATTATCTATACAGGATACAATATATTCCTTTACATATAATAATCAATAAAGCAAGTCATATATAGCATGACATTTCTATAAATATATGTTTGACACTCAAATTTCATTTTTGATGGACTCTGAGTTGGAAGCACCATTTATAACAGATTTAATATAACAAGGCCATAATAAAGTGATCTTGTTTAATTATGAACTGAAAACTGTGGCATTATTTGCAATGTTAATTTCTGTTACAGCCCACTAGTATAAGAATAATTTATAACAGAATAAAATTGAGGGTATACTCATCTTGTAAGCTCTCACAGATTTGGGAGCCATTTGTAGCAGAATAAAAAGTTGTTCTATAAATTTAAAGAGCATTTTATAACTGGCATTAAAAAATGATGATGAAATAATTTTATTATCACTCTTAAAGTTATCATGCCATTGGTAGAATATTAAATATCAGTAGACTGTTCTTTTAATACCCCACAGATTTGGGAATCATTTGTAACAGATCGAAAATGAGCAATGGGAAATAACAACTGAATAAAATGTAGCCCAGTCATTGATCACCCTACATAACAAAATAAAAATGATCTTGAAATTGGACATCATTTGCAACTAAACAAAAAAATAAATCCCAGAAAAATAATACTAAATTGATAATGTTCTGTAAATAAGAGCATCATTCACAATAAAATAAATATAATAAACAAGCTAAATGAATACCAATCAATAAATAATTATTCAGTATGTAAAATAATCATTTATCTAATCAAATTTCCAGCTGTTAACTATACCAAAATGAAAGTGATGATAACCTTTCTTGTAACATCATGAGTTCAGACAGCATTTTGAGTAAATAGAAAACAAACAAAATCATCCTTTCAATTATTCTAAATACAAACCTTACTTAAAATAGATTAAAGTAAAGCAATTAAACCAAATATCACTGTCTCAAAACAATTATATAAGTTTAAGATACCTTTCACTTATAATCAAATGAAAATAATGACAAATCATTCAACAAGAAAATTCTAATATAAATAACTAATCAAACTTTCCTTATAATAACAAAAACTTATGCTAAAATTTAAAATTTTTCTTACCTAAATAAAATAATTTATGACTGATAGAGATAACAGCTTTAGTATGTCCTATAAGTTTACAATATTCATAACACCTAAATAGATATATGACCCCATAAATAATTTTATATTCTAGTTTAATAAAATGATAAATAATACCAACTCAGCCATACAATACTCATTTATTAATTTACTATTACTACTAATAATATTTATAACAAAATGTAGGACTTTATAATGATGTAATATCAATAAGACCATAAAATAATATTGAATCTATAATATCCAATCCTACCGATATATATATATGATAAACAAAAATGCAAGTTAAAAAAAACTTGCTAACGCTTGTATTTATGTCCACAGATGGCGTTCTACCAAAAACGCCGATCAAGCGTATGTTTTGTTTACATAAACGTCAGAGTAGCATTCACTATCTCTAACTAAAATTCCACTTTCAGATCATGATTTCAAGCTATTTGCTATCATCAGTGAAAGACAGGAATAAAGAAACTAGATCTAAATACAAACTCTGAATAGAAATTGTTTCATAAACACTCAGAGTTTGTATTTAGATCTAGTTTCTTTATTCCTGTCTTTCACTGATGATAGCAAATAGCTTGAAATCATGATCTGAAAGTGGAATTATAGTTAGAGATAGTGAATGCTACTCTGACGTTTATGTAAACAAAACATACGCTTGATCGGCGTTTTTGGTAGAACGCCATCTGTGGACATATATATATATATAAACAGCAAATTTAAATTGGATATTAACTTAAATATAATTAACTAATCATATCAATGTATTTTAAATTTTCTGTAACTATATTATTAAAACTGTATATTATAACAATCAAAACATTAAAAATATTATTAGCACTTATTATAATCAAATATAAATATTAAAATTTAATCAGATTTGTGATCCACTCAATTCATAACAGAACAGAATATATTACTACCAGTTTTATAATTGCGTAAGCTTAATAATATCTTATTGACCAACAATGAACTCAATACATTAGTCATTCAATCAATAATAATTTAGTCAAAACATGCAGATATTTGACTATGATTATCATATAAAGATTATATCTAGTCAGATAACTATAAAATTCGATACAAAAACATAATATAAACCATACTTACTTATTAATCCTGGGCTTTGATTTCTGAATTATGTGTTATAGTTTTTTATAATAAATTTTATATAGACAGTTTATTTTCTCTCATTCTAATTTTATTAATCAATAAATCCGTTTGCACAATTGGACAATAATTAGACAAGTTTATTTGATATAAGTTAAATTAAAATTTATTGATAAATGAATATCAATATATATATATATATATATATATATATATATATATATATATATATATATATATATATATATATATATATATATATATATATATATATATATATAAACATTACAATAATTCTAGTGGGGTAGCTTTGTTTCAGAAATATCAATTTTATAAAGATTATTTGAGTGTTGGATACTCTGATAAATTTGTTAAAAGTATTTTATTTAATAGTAATATTTGTAAGGATGTAAAGGTTAAGAAAAATATGATTTTATTTCTTTGCCATTTAAATTGTCTTCTTATAAAATTTGTGTGTAGAAATAGTAAATTGTTTGGAAATAAGAAAATTGCTTGGAAAAGGGGTGTTACATTGAATAATTTATTAAATAATACAAAAGAAGTTTTTGATAGAAAGACTATTCCTGGTGTGGTATATTTTATTCCTTGTTTATTTTGTAAGAAGGTTTACATAGGTCAGAGTAGTTTGAGTTTAAATGAAAGAATAAAGGTTCATAAAAGTAGAGTTAAAAATAGATATCTTAGATCTGCTTTGTATGTCCATGAAAAAGATACAGGCCACACTATTGATTTTGATGAAGCTAAGGTTGTCTTCTTTGAGAGAAATGAAATCAAAAGAAGAATTAAAGAGTCTTTATTATTGAAAATTTATTATTCTGAAGCAATTAGCTTATTTAAGAGTTCTTTTAATATTAAGGGTGGATGGGAAGTGAATGGATTTGTGGGTAGTTTTTAATAGTATATATAATGTGTGGTTTTTTTGTAGTTCTTTACACTTGAGAAGTCTGCTTGTAGCAGTGAAACCTTAGGTTGTGTTTTAATATTATTTTTATGCTGGTCTGGTTTAATTTTAGATTTGGGGTAGTTTTGATTTGATATATATATATATATATATATATATATATATATATATATATATATATATATAATTAAGAGCATGCTAATAGCTCTAAACAAGCTTTTTTTTTATTTATGATAAATGCTACTACAAGAGAAGGCATTCAAATCATTTTTATCTTGGATTGTCCCCATCCCCAGACCGGTTTCGACCTATGGGTCTCTTCAGTGAGGGGTTGGGACATTAGATCTAAAAAAACCAACTCAAGCAAAGCATTTATCTAAAAGATAATTGTTAGAAGAAGATCTGAAACTTTTAGACATCTACATGTCTTTAAAGTCAGCTCTCCAACTGAAAAAATCATATGGGCCTGAGCTTAATTCAGATACTCCATATATTAGTAGGCTTAGCTCTTTAATTTAGCTAAAGCCACAACAGCAAAATAATAATACTAATAATAACAAGTCAGATGTCACATGACTTATATATAGCTTGCACTTACAAATATGTAAAATTAAGAGCGTGCTAATAGCTCTAAACAAGCTTTTTTTTTATTTATGATAAATGCTACTACAAGAGAAGGCATTCAAATCATTTTTATCTTGGATTGTCCCCATCCCCAGACCGGTTTCGACCTATGGGTCTCTTCAGTGAGGAGTTGGGACATTAGATCTAAAAAACCAACTCAAGCAAAGCATTTATCTAAAAGATAATTGTTAGAAGAAGATCTGAAACTTTTAGACATCTACATGTCTTTAAAGTCAGCTCTCCAACTGAAAAAATCATATGGGCCTGAGCTTAATTCAGATACTCCATATATTAGTAGGCTTAGCTCTTTAATTTAGCTAAAGCCACAACAGCAAAATAATCTGAAACTTTTAGACATCTACTGTTGTGGCTTTAGCTAAATTAAAGAGCTAAGCCTACTAATATATGGAGTATCTGAATTAAGCTCAGGCCCATATGATTTTTTCAGTTGGAGAGCTGACTTTAAAGACATGTAGATGTCTAAAAGTTTCAGATCTTCTTCTAATAATTATCTTTTAGATAATTGCTTTGCTTGAGTTGGTTTTTTAGATCTAATGTCCCAACTCCTCACTGAAGAGACCCATAGGTCGAAACCGGTCTGGGGATGAGGACAATCCAAGATAAAAATGATTTGAATGCCTTCTCTTGTAGTAGCATTTATCATAAATAAAAAAAAGCTTGTTTAGAGCTATTAGCACGCTCTTAATTTTACATATTTGTAAGTGCAGGCTGTATATAAGTCATGTGACATCTGACTTGTTATTATTAATATATATATATATATATATATATATATATATATATATATATATATATATATATATATAATGAATAGGTTATAAACAATCAATATATATACTTTCAACCCAATTGCTTGTACAATAAATCATTAATTGACAATGATTTCCTCTCATTCTCCAATTATTGAATATTAGATATTAAAGATATATGTCTAAATAACACAAACATTTTCTATAATGTTTAAACTTTTCAAGATACAAGTGAGTTTAATATATATATATATATATATATATATATATATATATATATATATATATATATATATATATATATATATATATATATATCTTCTTACATAATTGATTATATATATTCAAAGATGCATCTAGTTATTTGTTAATATGAATTTAAGAGAACAAAATAAAGTGCATACCTATTATGATAAATTCTTTTTGAACTTTGAATACAAGTGATATAACTGAAGTTAATTTAAAATCCATAAAAAATATATATTTTAAATATTAAAATAATAATTTCTATGCTAAATGATATAAGTTTAAATTTAGAAAAAATGTAACTCTCTTATATTTTCGTATGTGAATAGATTACCAATTAACTTAAAATTATATATTATTCTTGAATAAATACCACACATTTAACTGAATAATATATATATATATATATATATATATATATATATATATATATATATATATATATATATATATTAAACCATATACTTTATCCACTTCAAAAGCAACTATCAATAAATCAAAACCAAAATGTATAGTTATGAAGATTTTAAAAAATAAATAATCACTAATATACATATTTTATGCATGTGTGATCAGGTGGGTAAGCAATATGAGATGGCACTGAGAGTGGTGGGTCATGTAAAAGTCTGAGTTTAAACCCCACATATATTACATATATAAATGCAGGTTTAAGCCTGTAGAGTGTATGAAGATTTTAAAAGGAAATTGTATTTAAATATTTAGTATTTTGTTATTTTTTTATTATAGTGAGTACATGCCATTGCTCATATACTCAATCATATTTTTCAAACTATATAATTTTAAATTGAAAAGTGTTTGAATTAAGATAATTATTATTATTTTTTTTTTGCATTTTGATTTTAATCTATTGTAAAAGCTGAAACTTATTTACTCATGTACTAAGACTTAATTAATGTTTGAAAAAAAGAGCTATGGTTAGATTTTGTTTTAATTAGATTATGCATGTGATAAAAATAGTCCTGGTTAAATTTTTAATCACAATTAGGTGAGAGATAAGAATAGCATATAATTAGATCTGTTTGTTGGGATTAGGTAATTAGATTAGATTTATTGCTATTGCAAATGACTGATCTTATATTTGATTTTTTGACAATTTCTGATTGTGTCTTATATTACAACTTCTGATATATTATATTTTTGTAAATTGAAAATTACTTATCACTATTTGCTGAGCTAATAGTAACCATCCATTCATAATGCCAAAACTACACACCATGAGGAACCTTTTTAAAAGTATGCCATGGTAAACCAATCCAAAGATAAACCCGGTGCTCAAAAATTGTGCCTTCAAGAACATGATTTAACTACCTAGTTTGAAACTGACCCTAAAGATTGCCTTCACTTACCACTGCCAGGTTTCTGAAATCAAAAATCATCATATTGAACTCTAGATAGAAATAAGCTTTGCATACCCCACAGGAAAAAATCAGCTGGACAGAACATTAACACCTTGGAGGTAAATAAACATTTTAATGCTTCACTCTCTTTATTTAAATCTCAGCTAATATAAAAAATATAGACCTATGAGTAAGAAATGTGATATTATTAATATTTCTTTGATTAGATGTATTTGTCGTAAAAACCTATAAATTGTAGTTAATTAAATTAATATTTTATTTTGTCACTTTGTTCACAAGTGTATTGTGAGTTAACATTTTATACTCATTGTTTCTCTTTTTTATATTACTAACTATTGTTAAAAGCTTGTACAGATATTAGTAGTTTTCTTTTTTTACTTACCTGTTTTTTTAGTTTTCATTCTAATTAATTTAGTCAAGTTTGTTTTGCATTTTCTGCAGAGTATAAATCTTTTGACTAGCGATTTATTGACAATATTGTTCTGTTTTTCTTAAACCGTAGGAATTTTGATTTCTTGTATTTCAGATTATGTAAAATCGTAATCTTTTCTCTTTCCTTGTATTAAGTTAACCTTAAGAGTTGTATTGTAATGCAATTTCTTATGAATGTTTAAAAGGAGCATTATGACATCCTTATTTAACCCTGATGTCTTTATTGGGTAAAGGAAAACTCGCTCTGCACTGTTCATTGACTTCTGTAAAAGATCATTTTATTTAAATCTCTAAATAAATGAAAATGGAATTTGTTTAGATAAATCACTGGCAGGAAGAAATTATAAATCCATTTAATGCTTAGGTGAAAAAATAAACCTGTCTGCCAAAGTATTTAATGTCACAATACTCTCATGTACTCTCAGACCAAGAAAGTTGAGTAATTTAGGTCAAACTTATATTTTGTTTGACTAGCATTTTTTTTTTTTAAATTTAATAAAACTTTAAAATTATTTATAATTGTTTTTGGTTGATGTTTGTGTCTGTGTTCTGTCCTAAAGAATGTTAAATATTTCTTTCTCTCCCATTGTCTAGCTGGTAGTATTGATATTCATCATCGTTAACTTTTTGATCACTGTAAATTAAATTTTCTAGATCAACAAGGGCTAGTGGCACTCTCAGTGTTACAAAAGTGCAGAGTGTCTGATACAATATCAATCATAATGATATATATAAATAAACAACCTGAATGAGAATCTTTACAGTTCCAGAAAAGATGTAATGTATTTATGAAAACTTTTAAATCCAAAATATATTATATTGATTCCGACGTTATATATATATATATATATATATATATATATATTGTGCCCTTTTGTATGGGTCACCATCTAATTTTTGTGCTAATCTATTAAAAATTTTAAATTTAAGATATATTTGAATATGTGATGTTAATTTTGCTTATGGTAATATTTCAAGGGGTTTAATTAAGGCAATCTATGAGTATTTGATATGTGAAATTGTGCTGATATTGAGAGAGACATTTTAAATGATGATGATTATAATATATAGTTGGGAAAAATGGCCATAATCAATACTGCATTAATAGATTTAATAAATAAATATTTAAAGCTAAAGTATTTAAAAGACAAGTAAGATTAAATGCATATGTTTATTGTTGATAAAATAGTGTTATAAAAGAATATAAATATTTTAATTATTGTAAGTACTTAAATAAAAGACTAATATTTGATTTTAATAATATTGGATAATTATTTTAAAATCTATTATAATATCTTATTTATTTAAAAAATATTTATTTTAAAAAATGCAATTGTTAGTTTATTTTTAGACGATAATAAGCGTTTCTGGTGTTATAAAAAACAGATGTTAATTAGATATACACACACATGCTTAGAAGTTATTTAGTAAAGTTACAAAACTATTTTAAAAAATCATGTTGTAAAATTTATAAATAATACGTGAGCTATCACGAGATAAAAATAAAGATATTCAATGTGAAATATTAAATCTGATTTTAAAATATTGTTTTAAAAATATGACGTATAAAAAAAATACTTAGTTTATTTTGAATAATTTTATAAAAGTTAAAATAAAAATCAAGTAAGAGTATATTTTAAAAATGTTTAAGGGATTTAAATAAACGATAAGAATTATTTTAAAAAAATAATAATGTAATAAATATTAAATATTAAATAAGTCATTATTTATTTTTAATTTTGTGTTGTTGGTAAATATGTAAATAAGCCAGCAAAGTTGATTGTTTAATCTACCAATCAAATGGGAAGTTTCTTCCGGTATAAAAGCTCAATTCAATTGTTAGGAGAGGACTTCGTGATTGATTTTTCAAGTTAATTGTGTTATTAAAAATAGCTACGTAAATTTTGTAGACGCTTTTAAAATCATTTTTTTTTAAATTATAAGAGTGTCTTGTAGTAAGTTATAGAAATTTTAAAATGATAAATATGCAGTATTAATTTAATTTTTCCCTATCAATCTTCTCTAAATTCAAGCTCAATTTACAAGCAAATAGTCATGGGAACATCATATATAGTGAAAATATATCGGAAACTTTACTTTAGAAATATGACAAACGCTGGATTAGTTCGGAAAAGTACAAGATGGAGAAAAGTAGTAGTTTGGACAATATATAATTTTAAAAGCTAATTACTATTGCCTATTAGAAAATAGATATTTTAAAGAATAAATACTTTTGTGTAAAGAAAGTATTTTTGCAAGCTATAAATTTAAAAATATATCTTAAGTAAAGATATTAAAAAATGAAAGTAGTTTTATAAATACTTGCCTTGTTAAGTCTTTATGTTTAAAAGACTGAATGTTGATAATTTTAAAAGCAAGTCAATTGAAATATAATTAGCTAAAAATATTAATATAATGGGATTATTATATTGAAATAATTTTAAACGCTGGCCGTTTTATAAATAAAGAAGTTTATTCTTACCTGGATGTTTTTGTTAAAAAATGCGCAAGAAATACGTGGACGTCCCAGTTAATTTAAAAGTAATTAAATGATAATTTTTCATAAAACTAAAGACTAAGCTAAGATAATAACTTTTAAATAATATTCTTAAAAGAACTAGATCCGGAGCCTATAAACTATTTTAATTTTATTTTATTTTCTTGTGGGAACTTATTTTTAAAAAAGAACATTTTCGTTTTTCATAAACTTTTAAAAAAAAAACACGTGATGGACCGGAAACAGGAAATGGTGTGCTAGTGAATATGTGCCTAGGATTAAAAACTTTATGGTGGAAAAGAAAACATCGCTGGAGTCACGTAATATGAACTCTATTTTATTTATCTAATATAAAAATTAAATATTATTAATTTATTAAAATAAGATAGGTACATATCTTTAAATAATAACTAAAAAATAATATAATGATTAATTGCATGAGTTTATTTTATAATTAATATAACACGGAATATTTTAAAGTATGATCGTATGTATAAATGTGAATTATTTTATGAAGCTGTAATTCCGAAGAATATTGGAAGAGGGACTGGATATTAAATCATTATTGATGGTAAAAATTGTAATAATAATAATTTTATGTATTTAATATGTTTTCTTTAGATCAACCAAATATTATGTTGTTTTGAATGAATGTATGATTATTTTAAAAATACACACACATTATATTGGCAGTGACAGTTTTATTTAAATATGCATAATTTGAATTTATGAAATAAATACGATGCAACATTACATAAGAAGCTTAGAAATAATTATATGATTCTTTCGTTAATAAATTTTGATATTGTTTTATGTTATAATATTAGAATTATATTTATTATTTATAAGTAATTATTTTTTTATTGCAAGTTAGGAAGAGAGTTAAAAGTCTATATTTTATTTTTGTTTTATTGGATAAATTAAGTTAAGTTTTATGGAGAAGTTTATCTTTGAATTAAAGGTTTACCGAAGTATAGATGATGAAGCATCAATAGTTTGGATAATTAGTATTTATTTAAAATTGAATGATTGTTTTTCCGGAAATTTTAAATAAGTTTTAGAGGATGTTTTTGTAGATAGAAAGTTATTAAGAAGGAGTAGAATAACACATAAAGTAAAGTAATAATTTTACACAGAAAAGAATCATAGAATTTATCTAATATAATACTTTATGAATTTGAAATTGATGAATAATTTAAATATTATTATTTTTAACAGTACATATATGTAATGCATATTTGATGAAACATGTAACATGAATTGCAATAAGTGAAATATAAAATTATAATCAATTCTTTGTTATTACATTACAAGGATACATTAGTTTCTATATTATGCTATTAAAGTAATGCTGATAGTAAAGTAAACACATACTAGTACATGATGAAATGAATAGCAGTAATACTTAAGTGATGTAGCAATTTAATTAATAAAGTTTAATTGTTTACATATGCTACATAAATATTATTTACATAAATTTTTCTGTGTAATAATTGAAGTTCACTGATATTTGTTTAAAGTCTAAGTTTTTGAAAACATACCTCAATGTTGTTAGAACAGCATTTTAAAAGGATATATAATTACTTATTAGGAGTATGAATCAATAACAGTGTAAACATATTGTATTATTATTTTCTTATTTTATTTTCTTTGTTTTCTAATTTTGAATTGTAAATATTGTAAATAAATTCTTAGTTGAAGTTAATGTAAATAAATTTGTTTAATTTGTTTTAAAAGTGTGTCGAGTTCATTATTTTACACCACAGCATTTGACAGCAGATAATTTGAAGAAACATAATATTTGCACAATGTGAATTTATTAATATTATTTTAGAAATAAATACAATATTTTCCTGATTATCATTTATGAGAATTGATTGACATTATTATATCATATTACAATGGTCATAGAGTAATTATCATGCATAATATAAGAGTACAATATTATTTATTGCCACAGATTATTGAATTATAAGATTTTTGATCTATTCCAAAATTAAGATGCTATATGAGAATAAAAGATATACATATGATTATTTATTTAATGATTATTGATATAACAGAAATAGAGAAGATTAAGTTATACTTTAAGATTGGTATTATAATTATTAAAATAAGTTAGGTGTATTTAGGTTTGATATAAAATCCCATATCATACTTATTTACATGAATTATCATTACTTTAAGGTAATTAGAAGAACCTGAGATTATTTAATTATATTCTTTTAAAAATTAAAAGTTAAGATTTATTTATTTATTACATTTAAAGATAGTTTATTTTATTTAAAAGCCATAAGAATGCTGTAGATGTAGTAGTAAGTTAATAAGGAGGTAATAGTATTCTTATGCCATTGAGACAATATGTTTGGAAGATATTGACTCAATGTAAATCTACTTATTACTTTGTAACTTTACTTCACAGTCTCATGATTTTAGTTAAATATTTATTTAATTAGTACATACTATAGAAATATATTGATTTTGATAATTGATAATAAATTTAATTAGAATATGATAATATAAAAGTATATTAAAGATAGATATGCAAATTTTAATTAAGCATTATAATTTAATTGAGCTAGTCGTATTTCAAACTATATTATACATCGAGAAGTAAGGGTACAATATATATATATATATATATATATATATATATATATATATATATATATATATATATATATAT
>JAQFVV010008492.1:0-29676 GCA_028023455.1 Epiperipatus broadwayi | reverse complement strand
TATAAAGTGATTAGATAAAGTTATTGATACCACTGTGAAGTATATGTTGTAGTTCAAAAAGATGACATTGAGTAAAAAATTATCATTTTTTTCATAAAAATAGTTTAAATATTTAGGAAAAAATTTGATCAGTATATTAAAAAATGAGTAAAAATTGATAAAATAAAATTATTATTATTATTATTATTATCATTATCATCATCTATTATTATTATTATCATCATCATTATTATTATTATTATTATTATTATTATCCTCATCCTCATTATTATTATTATTATTATTATTACTATTATTATTATTATTATTATTATTATTATTATTATTATTTTGTTTAAATGTAATATTTTATTTTAAAAATTAATATTTTAGAGTCATTAAAATATTAAAATTGTTTCATGAAAATATTTAGATAAAAATATTTAAAATTTAAAATATTGAATAAACCTGATATTTAATAAATGATGACTCATAGTTTTAAAAACTTAATTCTAATGTTGAAATTGATTTAGTTATATAAATTAGCAGGTTTTTACAAGCAGAATTAACCAATGAAATCACTAGATTAGACCATCATAAAAACAGAGGTTCAATCCAGTCTAGACAAACAGCACACAGTACAAGTGAAAGAGAAAAAAATAATAGTAGTTTGAAATTTGTAATCAGTTTTTTTTTTCTACGTGACAGTAGTAGTTTTTCAAACTATTATTATTTTCTCCTAACAAAAATAAAAAAGTATATTTTATAATAAATTTTAATAATGAGGGAATAAAAAACTCAAAAGTTCCCTGACAGAGAATTCTTGTGGAAACGGACCTCGCGAAACTTACAACAACTTATGGAACATGATAATAGATTTTTGAATATCAAGATAATGTGTACACAAAACGTTGCCAGGAATATCCTACAACAATATGAAGAAATACTTATTCTTAGAAGATTTTTCTATAACAACATGCTGAATGATTGTTTAAGAAAGTTTAATTAATAAAGAGGAAACAAACGTTTTATAAAAAAAGTCATTATTAAGATTATTAAGTTTAAGGAAAAAAAGGAAGATAAATTTAATATTCTGCATGTAAGTTACAAAACATATTTAAAACATTTAAAATATTTTTCTTTTATTGATGTCCTCAAGTGACTGTTTTTGTTATCTAAATGACAATGTCATATTTTGCATTTCATTTACTTTTAAAGTTTAATCTTAAAATGGATTTCTATATTTTGAGAATTCATGTATTTTGAAGTAAACAACTTGGAGAAAATGACTGCTGAATGTTTTATGCATTTTTAAAAGATTTACTATCTGTAAACATTTAAGAAATAAACTATATGCTGTGAAATTATTTTATCTGAAATAAATTAACTAAGTAGCACAATTTGTTAAAATATTGATATTACTTCAGTTAATGAATGTCTTTAATGGTATAGCTGTCATTTAACCTCAAAAATCTCTAGTTGAAATACATATGTTTTAAGGATAAAGTCTTGAATATTTTAAAGAAATAAATATTTATCTTTATTTTATAAAATAAATATCTGCTGAAAAACCTACTAAATTAATAATTTTATATTAAACAATGTTTTTACTCAAGTTTTGACTGGTGAAAATTCAAATATTACATTTATCACAATATATCTCCTACATACAACAGCTGGAATTAAGAAAAATCTACTTAAGAAATACATTCACATAAATAGATCCTTGGACTATTACTTTATGGAGATATTGCATGCCTGCATTCGATTTTTCAAAATATATAGAAATAAACATTTTATCTTTTTAAGATGTTTAATTTTTTTAATAGATTTCATTGGATTTCATTTTGTTATGTATACATTTCATTAAATCACATCGGGGGAAGAGTATGATTTGTTCAGAACATTCTGTCTGTAATTAGACAACAGGGGAAGTTTTTTCTGACATTAAATTTTTTCTTATTTTTTAATCTTATTTAGAATATTATTTATTTATTAAAAACTAACCTGCTACTATAATGTATTTTTTTTAATGTTAAAATAAATTAGTTTTTCGCAACCAATTATTATTATTATTATGTTAAATAAAGGAAAATGGGTTTTAAAAAATTAGTTTTGTGACCAGGTAATTAGTAATGATAATTTGGTTGAATGTATCGTCAAAGAAGAGGAATGTTGTTACATGATTTTGACAAATGTTGAAATTTTAGATAATTTCGTTTATTATTTACATTAGATTTGCTTGATGATATTTTAAACTGTTATATTTTAAAATTAATACTTTATTTTATAATTAGCATATTGCTTGAATTACAAAAATGAATGGCTAAATGAACTGTTAATATAATTATCATCATATGTGTTTTATAAAAAAATGCAAGTGAAAGTTGTTTTTTTTTTTTTTTTTTAAATGGTTTGTTTATTATTAATGCTTGAATATGCATACATTTTATAACATTGTTGAACTATTACCATATTATTTTTATGAATGTTATCTATTAATATACTGAGAAATACAAGCAATACTGACCACTAAATTATATGATGTAACAAAAAATAAATAAATGTATAAAATCAATGTATGTTTGATCAAGATGCTCGAAAATCTCTGGGTTTTTTTTAATATTATTGTTTGAGAAATTATTTTAGAATGATGCTTGTATATTTTATGATGTTAATAAAGTTATTCAGTGTGGGAAATATAGGATGGTGATTGGGAGAGTAATTGTTATATTTAATCCCACTTGTTTAAAGATATGTTGAAAAGCTATTACGTGTGGACTGTATCATCACACTTTGAATTTGTTAAATATACAGATAACAAGGGGATGTATATTATTTTTCCATGTACAGTTTCATTCCCTTATAATCAATAACAGCTAGAATAAATCTATGACATGAATTTTAGGTGCCTGATAAATATGAATCTATTATTATTTTTGCATTGTATCCATAATGATATTTTTTACTGATTTGAGTTATTTTTTTATTCTATACCCTTCACTATAATTGCTATCTATAACCACAAGAATCACATCGTAGAAAATATTTTTATAAGATGGTTAAATAATGGCTAAACTGTTAGGAGTTGACAGTTTATATGAAGGTAAGATGAGACATATAAAAATTTCTATCGCAAATGATATTGAGATATTTGATGCTTGATATGATATAAAAGATAGTAGAAGAGTGATTAATGTTACTACTATTATTAGAGATCATTTAACCCAAAATATATGCATATTTGAATTGTAATGGAAGCGAGAAGAATGAAAAATGATTTGAACGCTATGATGAACGTAAAAATATAAAAATAAAGGAAATACAAGATATCAAGCAATATAATTTATTAATAGTTTTTTTTTAATTTCCTAAAAAAGAGAAACCTATATAAATAGAGAAAACCCAAAGAAATTATATTTTAAATATATTTTGCATAAGCAGATAATTTAAAGGAAGGTATTTGTATTTTTTTTTATTAAAATTTTTGATATTAAAATATCAAAATGTATTAAAATATCAAAATCATACTTTGCTGAACTACAAAGGAAATATTTTAATAATTTTGAAAATATCTTATTATTTATTGCATTTTGATACGTATATTTTAGACCTAAATTTATCTTTTAAAACTACAAAATAATAAATATACTTTTATGATAGCATAAGTCTATCATTATGGGATCTATAAGTATACACACGGAGAGTGAATAAAGTTATGTTTTTGAAAGATAAGTCTATAATTAAGTTTTGTATTAGAAATTGGGAGATTTATTTTAATTATTTTTTACTACAAAAACCATAGAATATTATTGCTTTATTAAATTAGGATAATATATTACCATTATTTTTGTAAGGTTTTATTTTATGTGAAGACATAAGTATGAAGGTTATCTTATTTTATTTTTTTGTTATTAACTTATAAAGTTTATAATATAAATAATTTTATATTATTATTTTGTTGTTGTTAAATATTTTTCTTTAAAATTTTATAACCATATTGTAATATATATAATGTTGTTTAAGTTTAATTGTAATAAATTGTTCATTGTTTTAAAATTACTATCCTAATTGAATTTTTGATTTGTCTGCTTGTTATTCATTTGATTTTTCATTGCACATGCATGATCCACAGAATTTAATGATTTCAAACATTATTTACTTGCACATGATTAATAAAACATTATGAAGTTTAGAACTCAGGACAAACCTCATAGATAAGTATGTGAAATTTCTACTGAATGTTGCCTTTGATAGGATGACTCAGTTGGTTAGAATGTTATTAAAATTTAATACTTAAAAATCTAAGGGTCCAGGTTGTCACTGGTCATGCCAGTAATATTAAGAAGAGGGGAGATAATACCTCTCAAAACATTGAGCATATACCTACCTGTGCACTTTTACTAACAGTCAAACATATTTGGAATATTAAATAAAGTTAAATGTTTTTAAATACATTCAATACTCATATATGATAGAAATAGTCTGACATATAAATACAAATATTCATTTAAGCTAACAAAAAGGTATAAAATTAAATGCAATATTAGCTTGAAATAATATATCCATCCACTACTTGATGTTTCATTAGTAAGATATGTACCATTAGGTAGGCCATTTCATAATCTTTAAAAATGTAAGATTGGTCATTGTAACTCTTAGTATTTATCTGGAATATAAATTCGGCTTTGTTATGGAAATGAATCCAAATACTGTCAGTAATAAATATGCAATTCACTTTATTATACATTACTAAATATATTTCATAAACTAAAATGAGATATTAAATTCATCTGAAGTAATGTGCAAATGCTTCTTTATATTTGTTGAAAATACCCCACTTATTATATAATAAATCTCACTCTGCTTGTGATGCAACTTGAAGACAAGAGTAGGCACTGAATATTTTGTCTTCTTCAGACATGGAATTCTGTTGGAAATATTTCTCAAAAGTATTGAAGTTTTCAATTGGTGTCTAATATGATTGCTTTCTAAATATTTTGATGTTAAAAAACTGATTAACTACCATTGTCATACTATTAAAATTGTAGAGTTTAACTTAAGTTGTTCATTACCAACCATTCTTTCACTCCCATAAATTATATTTGACAACTTTACATTAGTAAGATTCATAACTACTTTGTAAACAGTACTTGATCTCTAATATGTCCCATCTCTCTTGGTTACCTTCTGATTTACATTATGATCCATCATCCCTCCTTGAGCTACTTGAATGTTTAACATATTACTTTTTTCAGCAATCTCCTTTTCTATTACTAAATGGAATTTTGCATTTCTTTTTCCCTACATACTTCCTCAATTTTTTGTTCTTTTACTCATAACATCTCTATGTTTATGACAATTTGTAATTATTTATTTCCAGTTTCACAACCCGAATTCTGACATATTTTATTGTTTTTTTTATCACTGATTTTTATTTCTAGAGTTTGTAACCCTACTTTTACCAATTTCATTGCATGGTTCTGCTTTTTGACAACTCTTCCTTTATTTTACTTATTTTCTGACCCAATCTACTTTAAATTCTATTAAACATTTTATGAATTGCTTCTTTATTTTCTTTCATATTTTTTCTTGATATTTCTCTGAGAATGTGGAGCATTGTATCTTGAAGTAACTTTATTATTATATGTCATTGACTTTTCTGAAGAATCATTGGTACTGATTCTACTTCCCTTTGAGTTGGACTCTTGATTTTTTTAATTAATTGTGACATCCTTTATCATTTCTATGTCTGAGTCACTGATCATGTTCTCTCTCTGTCAATTGACTTTATTCCTTGTTGCATATTTACTTTTTTTGGAAATTTGTTTTTAATTTTAGACCTTATGATCATATATTTCTAAAACGTTTTATATCCTTTAATTATGTCATATATTCCAGTACTGATCAAGATCACTATACAGGTACTCTACTTTATTGTCAACTTCCATATGTTTAATTGATCAGATGTGTGTCATGTCTGCCCTATTGACTAATATTGGCTATTCCTTTTTTATCTTAATATCTTTAGATAATTGTTAATATAGTATTTACTGTCATATTTATTTGATTTTCTCTTCCTATACACTTCCACTGTTGTGTTATATTCATTCAAAAAATTGATGTATTTTTCCTCATTTCATTTTAGTTTGACATTTATGTATCATCATTACAAACGATATTTTTTTTTATTATTTAAGAATAAGTGTATTCATCTCTTTATAAACAAAGACATGAACTCAGTTCTAAAACTAAAATTTTCAAATATTCATTTCTTAAGTCTACAATTTACCATAATGAGTTGACTTTGATTTAACACTACTCAGGCTATGATTTGAAAGAGGAGTTGCAAATATTTTATATGCAATTTATATACCAGTTATCTTAGGCAAATGCTTTTATTCATGCAACATTTGGATTACCATTTTTATAATGAGAAAAAAATTATCTTCTTTGTTAATTAATGACATCTATTATTGGTATTTGCCAAATGGTCAAATTAAAGATTTATGATGATCAAGTATATATTCCCTCTATATGTTCAATTTATGTAAAGGTGATATTAATCACATAGTATCAATTACCTTTTTGATAATAGCTCTCAACATTGCTCCACATTGGTATTTTAATTTAGAGACTCATGGCGATAGCTAAATTCACAAAATACCATCTTTCATCTTTGAAGGTCTATCAATGAATACAACCCAATCAAGACAGACCTCATATCTACAATCCTAACTTCCATTTAATATTCCAGCAATAGTTCAATTTAACAAATGAACTCATCCATATTCCAGATAATGCTGACAATGTATTTGAATGTTAAATCAATTTGGAGAATGAAACAGAAAACCAGAACAGCAAATAATTAAATGTTTTTTTCCCCATAAATATAGTATTTAAAAACAAATGAAGAAAAAGAAGCAAATTAATTATAGTAACAATAATAAAACTATCTAAAATAAATAAATATTGCCTATCATTATACTAGTAATTATAAATAAAATAGAAAATTATATAACAGTACAATACTGCCACAAAAACAAAATTTTACTAAAATTCTTCCAAAACCATGAATTTATCTGTTGACAGATAGATCTTTTCTTGTGAATTTCAACAAAATACAAACAACATATGTATACAAAGTAAAATAACCTAAACATTATTCATTTCAAACACCAACTTCCCTTAACATCAAAAGATGACTTCATAAGATTGAATCTAAGATCATTATTTTTATGAATATATCCTATGATGTTAAAGGAAGAATGCTGCAGATATCTTGCTGAATTTCACTTAAAAAAGTATAATTTTGTTTATATGTCAAGTATTTAATGTTATATAATTTTCTATTTCATAAAATTACATGTACACGGGTTAGCATTTTATTCCTATAAAATGCATGCATATAAAAAAATGTTAATTAACAAATGTGAATGGACAAAAAAAGAAAATGAAAATGAGATATCAATTAATGATTGACAATTTTATAATACAGTTGTGATAAATTCTTATACTTATATTAGTATATGATATAAGTATAACATACATGATATAGAAAAAGATGCCCTAAGCAGTAATAAAGCTGATTTTTTTTAAAAAAATACAGGCAGTTTTCAACTTTCACACATTCTACTTTCATACAATTCTCTATTTTGTACACATTTCATACTTTTGATTTTTATCTATCTACATATGACAAAATGTGCATACTATCATGCAATGATTCTCTCTTTCTTGTGGACTATTAGTCACTAATCCCTCCCCACCCTCTGACATTAATCACATCCATTTTTATGTCCCACATACTTATATACACAAATATATATGTAGTGTAAAAAACTGCAGATGTAAACCTTTAAATTTAACATTTTTGAAATGTGATGGAAAATTATTGTTGTAATTTAATATTATTAAAAATTAAAGTTGTGGAAATTTCCGCTTAAATTATTCCTTTGCATTTCTAGTTAACAAAACGCTAGAGTAAGTAGAGAAGGAGATTTTTTTTTACTTATAAAAAAAATAAATGTTTCTTATATTATAAATGATTATCTTGATTTCTTTCTGTCTGCAGATTAGGATTCCTTTAAATGGCAAACAAAGAAATGACTTTTGTTAGTGTGATTCGTACCCTGCCATTCCAGAGATAAACCAGGAAATTTATTGTATAGGCCACCCTGATCTAAATTATTGCTTAAATAAGCTTTTAGGCAGATAAAGAATTAACTAGAGTTTGTAAAAAATTGCTACTATTTTTTTGCCTTTAAATTTGTTTGCCATATTAGTAAGAGAAAAAGGTAATCAATGATTCATACCTGCTAATTTTAACTTTTAGCTTTTATTTAAATCATAAGCAGTTACTGTGGTTATATAATTTATTTCTGTTTACTTTTTAAAGAACTTATATTCTTTTTGTAAATACAATGACTTTAACCTGTGTAAAGTCTTCAAAGAAGACTCAACCTAATTTTGTGACATTCTGAAAGCAGTGAATCTTTTGACTATATGTTCAATCATGAAAAACAAGAAAACAAAAAGAATACAATTAAATTATCTCTTGACAAATTTATAAAGAAAACACCAGATACTAGTCAATAAAAAATAAATAAATGTATTGAACTGCATTTTAAAAACCGTTTTGATGTGTTTTTACATTGTTCTACTTTTATACATATTTCATAAACCAATTAGGTATAAAAGTAGAGGACTGCCTGTATACAATTTGTGTGTGTGTGTTCATTTACAGTCATTTATTATAATAGCTCAGAGAATAATGGAATAATTTACAGTAGAATGACATAGAATAAGTGATTGTGAGAATAAATGTTATAGTGATATAAAATAAATAATTATAAAAACAAATATGTTACAATTGCATAATTCCCTTCATTATATATTTCCCCTTGCTAGACTTTGTAACTGAAACAATGACTTTGACTTCAGACTTTTTTTCAATGCATGCCATGTTCTTAGTGTGTCTGAGTTTTCAATTACTCTATAAGATATGTAACATTATTTTCCTTGCGATATACCATGAATCACTACAATATAATGTAAGAGCATGGTTCATGTGGTTAATAGAATAAAGATCTTTTTTGTTCTCTTTTAGAGTCACATATTGGTTATATCTGGGAAACAACTTAGTATATTTTGGCACCTAATAGGAGAAACAAAAATGCCCTGAATGATTTAATATTTAGCATGATCAAAATTAACACTGTCCTACAGTGCCAATCAGCTTTTTTCCGTTTTAGTAGGAAGCATTCATTTACTTCTTGTCATTTCTTTCTTTACTAACTATCCACTACATAAATTATTCAGCTCACTAATTTCTTTCTCTAAAACAAATTGCTCATCATATGAGGCATAGACTTTTAGCATCTTGAATTAATTATATTGCCATCCAATTTTAAAATTATTATATTTTATAAATCAAAGTGATAATCATTTTTATCACAGTGAATTATCTTACACAATATTTTAATCAAAACTTCTTCTAATTAAATAACATTTTTATTGCAAGATTTTATTTATTTATTTACCATGCATGCACAAAAGAAATTTGTACTAACGCATTCGTTTAAGCAAACACAAAAAAGTGAAAAAATTCAAAGTGATTTAACATTGAAATAACATATCTCTCTAGTGTTTAATGACTTATTAATGAGTTATGTATCATTAGTTATATTTTTTCATTCTCTTTAAAAAATCTAAGAGTGTGCTTTATTACTCTTGTTATTTGTCTAAATAAAAAAACAAGCCTTGTTATGAAAAGGAATTTCAAAACAGATAATAAAATACCGATTCATAATTAATTTTACATTGCTATATATGTTTTAATCAAAATGAGACATTAAACTAACCTATGGTAATTTGGAATGAATATGAGAAATTGTACAAGCATTCTAAGCATTTTATTTCAAGTTAATCATTGAGAATCGAAAAGCCTTACAAACTTGGAATATCTCTTTTTATTTTTGTTGGTACTTTGTGCTTATCAATACTTTAATATGGTAAATTAGAGAAGTGAATGACAATCAATGCATATAGTTTATCATTTTAAATATCTGGCTGTACTTTACTATAATGACAAAACATATCATATCGTAGACTTAAATCCAAACATATAAAATACTTATTTTAAAAATGGTGACTATTATTACCATCATCACATCACGATCGATATATATATGTATATATATATAATTTAATGTAATTTGACTTAATATAATATAGTATCTATGTGTGTCTGAAATTGAATTTGCCATATAGTTACTTAACACTTACTATTTAATACTTATTTTAGTTATTATTTTATTTTACTTATTTTTTTTCCCATGATTTTTAAAGGCTTTGGATAATTTTATTTCTTTAAAAAAATTAGTTCTGCCTTCTCTCTCTATGCTATTTCAAAAATATCAAATGACTACGTCAGTCTATGGCTAATCTTTTCTTTTAAACATTTATTGATAGTGAGTGCTATATATTCATAATATGTGGTTAGAAATAAAGTTTATTTTACTTCAAAAGTTCACATAAGTATTTATATTTATATAAACTAATGATTCGATATCTCAAGTCGTTAATAATGAAATGTTTTCTAGGTCCTGGGATATATAATTCTATTTTTTCAAGTAAGAATCTGATTTTAAAAAATGACTATTAAATTAAGATCAGTCTCTACTTCCAACATTAATACTAAAAGTTGGTTTATTTAATAAATAGATTTGCAAAGGGTAGACTTCCTGTTTTTTTTAAATATTTTTTGATATGGAATGTTGTCTGTTTATGGCATATGGGTAAAAGGATAGTTTTCTTTCATCAAAATTATATGTACTTTCTATACTATAAGCTATGATAGTTTAAAACTGTATTTTTATACTATTTCAATGATTTTTACTTATTTATTTTTTAGCTAATAAAATTCATATAACTTCGTCAACTAAAATTCTTCTTGATAAATTTGACACTTTTATTTGTGTACCTCGAGGAGCTCTTGATGTCAAGGTATATATATGAAAGTGAGCGGGTATACATTTTGTACATACATTTGTATATGAACTGCATTTATTAACTTCTTAGTTTAATTATTTTGCATTAGAAATATTATTGCATTAAAAAAGTATATTTTAAATTATTATATTAATGTTTATAAAATATATTTATTTAAGAAACATTTATCTATATTATTAAAAACAATTGCATAGATAAATGCTTTGTTCAAAATAGCAATATAATATAAAAACTTAAAACCATTTTAAATCATTGTAATTAATTCATAAATCTTTATTTTTTTCTTTAGCCAACATCAAGCAATAAATGTGTAGTTTTGTCACATCTGACTTTTTATTTCAGCATTTATTTATATTTTCATTGAGTCTTATTTTCAGTTCATTCACAAAATCTTAATTTCACTTGGATCATTTTAAAAATTCAATGATAAGATTCAATTTGTCATTTTTACCAAACATTTACGATTTTTAGCTAAATAAAGGATGAATTCATTTTGAAAGAATTTATGTGAAGTTTATATTAAGCTTATAAGCATAATTGTATTGTACATCTATCTATATATACAAGAAATAAAATAATATAAAATACAAACAAAATTGCTTAAATATAAAACTAATTTTATATTTTAACAAGAGAACTGTTTCTTATCAAAAAGAAATAATACAGTAAAATGGTGATTTAAAAAATTACAAGTCATATGCAACATATTTCAGAAAAATCATTATTGGATAAAAGATTTTATAAAGGAAATTTAACCAACCAATAAAAATTTATTTTAATGCTTATTCTTTAAAAAACTGCATTATTTACCAATCAAACTATACAAAAAACTTCAAATATGATTTTAAAAAGCACACAATATATATTGTAACCGGACCTTCATACAACCTCTTTATTACCTCATTTGTAACAATTTCCCAATGAGCATGTTGCAGGAAGGAACTATCGATTGGCATTCCCCAATGCAGATGTTAACCTTTCCCCAATGCAGATGTTAACCCCCCTACAGCAATATTTCCTACTCATCAGAGGATGTAGCACCATAGAGACTGGAAGCATCTAGACATTTCTGTGTTTGGTTTTCCAAATGGTGCCACTAGAGTTCCATCTCACTACAACATGACTTATGTAGGTCTAGTTATGCCAGACATAGCTCAGAAGGCATGAAATTCTCATGAACAGGTGCATTGAATGATGAGTGATGCAATAAAAAATATAGAATTGAACAATGGGATAACTAAAATTAATTTTAAGTAACAATAATTTTATCTAATAACAGGTTTAAATAAATGTCTATCAAACAAAATATTTCATTGACAATCCCTTGTATCTCTTTGGCTTACTTCCAATAACATTTTTACATGACTTAAAGAATGTAATTTGTTGAGAGTATAATAAAGTCCTTCTTTCAATAGTTCTTTAACAGTTTACATATTTAATCATTTAGTTATTTCACAGAGAGGAGTGTGATATATTAAGACAACAGAGATAATAATGAAGACAACTCATAGCATTTAATTCATAGTTCCACTTAATTCAAACAAATATTTCATTTACAGTCCATTGTGCATCTTGGTATACATCCAATAATAGTACAATATGAATTAAAGAATGCAAGTTCTTTAACAATTTACCTTTTTAGTTATTCAGTTAATTCACAGAGAGGAGTGCAATATATAAAGACAATGAAGACAACTGATAGCATTTAATTTAATTCAGAGTTTCATTTAATTCAAACAAGTATTTCATTTATGGTTCATTGTGTTTCTTTGGTATACTTCCAATAATAGCACTTAAAAATGTAATTTGTTGTATAATAAAGTCTTTCTTTCAATAGTTCTTTAATATCCAAGTGATGACTCATTTTCAGTTCATTTATGAAAAGGTTAGAAGCAGTTTATTGATCAATAGTTCATTTACAAGTCTCATTTTGATTTATTTTGGGTAAAGAATTCAAAGAGTAAATGTGCATTTATATGCATAAGTTTCATTATTTTCTTCACATAAAATCAATATTCAGGTAAGCATTTATAATCCATATAGTATTTCATTATTTTTTTAATTTATCAAATCAGGTAATGTAAACAATTCAGGGTTTGTGGATTATTCATAATCCAGTCAAGTATCAATGTGCATTTATATGCATAAGTTTCATTATTTTCTTCACATAAAATCAATATGCAGGTAAGCTTTTAAAATCCATAAAGTATTTCCTTATTTTTTTTTAATTTGTCAAATCAGGTAATGTAAACAATTCAGGGTTTGTGGACTATTCATAATACAGTCAAGTATCAATATGCATTTATATGCATAAGTTTCATTATTTTATTTATATACCATCGAGATGCATGTATGCATTTGTAATTTTTATTTAGTTATTCTAATGTATAGCATAAATATTGTTATTTGGTCTGCCACATATATATATTTATACCTATAAAATTATCAGCAGTTGCATTTATTTATTAGCCAGTTAGAGTTATATGTAATATCTCAGTATTTCTGACTCTTCTAGGTATATTTATTTGTATAACAGTAATATAAATCATTATAAGTATTTGTTTTTAGTTTTTTTTATCTAGATGCTTCTGTATATAAGAAGTTAATCATTTATGATTTGCCTCATTAAAAATGCCTTTTGATTATAGATATTTTTAATATTTATAATTTATCATTAATAAAATGTATTTTCACATAATTCATTTTAAGAAAGATGTTTGTTTTGTTTTTTTATTTTTATAAACACATATAGGTATTGAATAAAATACCTTTTGATTATTGACATTTAAGACATCTAGCATTTACAATTTATTATTAATAAAATGTATTTTACATAGCTATTTTTTATTCATATTTTTTTCTAAGAAAGACATTTTGTTGTCTTTTATAAACACATATAAATATTGAGTATTTTATAAAATTGTTACCTTCATTTTTTTATCCAGTCTGTTCCATCAAAAAGGGGCAGTTTTATTTAAGCCAAATGACATTATTTACTTTCATGATGATCACCCTGGAAAATCTTGGAGAACCATGGCTTTGGGTGAAGAGAAGCTGTTACCATTTAGCCTTCCATCATTATGATTTCCTTATTAATGTTTTCTTTTTTCATCATTAACAGTGGTTCTTTAACTGCTCTTAAAATCTTTCCAAAAAGATCTCTTTAAAATCTTTCTTAAAATCTACTTTAAAAATCTTCTTTAAAATCTACTTTAAAAATCCTCCCCAAAAAATCTACTTTAAAAATCCACTTTAAAAATCTGCTCTGAACTTCCAACTCAACTATTTATACTCTGATCCCTGGATTGATTAAGCAGCCTTGCCCACTGTGTATTATTTGTTATACAACTCTCATTTAAGCCCGAGTGCTTTTCTCTTCTTAAGGATTGGACACTCTACTTTTCATGGGACAGATAAGGGATCATAAGAATAAGCCATGTTTTCCAATTTGATAAGACTGCCTCAAGCAATTATCACACTTTGTATGACATCATTCCAAAAATTAAAGATGTAATATTTTAATAAATGCCAGCTTTTATTTATATCGTGATTTAAAATTATAAAATCAATAATGATTTTCTTTCTTAGATTGATGAATCTTAATAAGGAAAGATTTGTACCTTTTTTTTAAATTGCAGAATTAAACGTATTTGTTGTCTTTTTTTTCTTTTTAATTTGACCAAATTACCTTTCTTTTTTTTCATTGCTGTCAATTTTCATGATTCCTTTGTTTCTTTAGATTTTTAGTTTTCCTTAACCATTATTAAGTCTTTTCTTTTTTAATGACAAATCATGCTAGTCTTTTTAAATGCGGGGGGGATCTTTTGAATACATACGTGGAACAGTATATCTGTTTCAATATATATATATATCACAAAAATATTCATATATATTATTGTATAAATAAACAAATGGTTATGCATATTTTTAAAAATTATTCTGAACTTATACTGATGTTTGTATAGAAAAGCTAAATGCAGCTCTTATACATATTCCATAGAAACATATATATAATTCTAAATATACAAAGATAATAAAAACATAATTAAAAATGCATTAGAAAACTAGGTAATTTAAAGATGTGATAGTGTCTACATTTAAGCTCATTCCATCTTTCTAGAAAGTATTGAATTTATAAATAAAAAAAACATTCTTTTTGTTTTCTCTCTCTCTCTCTCTCTCGTGGAAGAAAAACGGTTCTGTAATATCACTACTCTTAAATCATAAATTGAATGATCAAAAAATGAAAATATTTTGATAGCAATCTCTTTGCTAATTCACCTATTTAATAGGTCAAACATCTATTATACTCTACTAAATAGATTAAATTTACACCTTTACAAGTGGCATAATTAAGTATATACCATTTAAATTTTTTACTATTCCATTGGACCTCTTTTCTCACAATAATATATTTGCATTTACAATATCTTTTATTACTCCATGCAAAGGAACATCTTTTTCTGAAACAGAATTTCTAATCAAATTTATTTTGTTAAGTATATTTTTGTTATCTATGTTAAAACAGGCAAAACTATCTATACATATTGTCACTCAGTGCAAGCCAGAGTAATCAATGGATGCCATGAGACTTGTGCATAAAATCCCCTTCTAGTGCCTACTCATCCAATATCCCCAGACTAGTTTTTGGCTTGTGGCTTTCACCAGAGAGGAGCCTTGGATTTGAGAGCACTGCACCTAGATCTTAGGATCTAATGCAACCCTCCAGCAGCAGCTTTTATCTCTAATTAACTACAAAACTATGAGACTGAAATTGAAAACACCATAATATTTTCAATCAAAGCTCATCAGCTTATATAGTCATATAGGTCTGAACTCAGTTCAGTACCTAAACATTTTGATGTCTTTGGTTCTTTAATAACCATAGCCACCATTATCCTATTAGCAAGGATTGGTTTTAAGCCACTAAACATCACATAATCATAATTTCTTATGCTTGCTCTTAACTGTTATTAAACAGGCACAAAACTATATATATATATATATATATATATATATATATATATATATATATATATATATATATATATATATATATATATTGCCACTCAGTGCAAGCCAGAGTAATCAGTGGATTATCTATGTTTTTAATATACAACTGTAGATGGATTGGAAGAAATAGATTTTAAATTATCTGTAAAATTTTTCAATATGTAGTTAATATTAGGTAAATGATTATTAAAAGTAAAAAGCAATGGTGAACCATCTGCCTCTTGTTCTTCTTAGGTAAAAAACACATTTCTTTCAATTACTGAAGATTTATTACTCCATTAACAATATAAATTTCATCAATCTATCATATTATTTTGTTGAAGAAATTTACCATAATAATAGTCAGAAGCCATCACTATTAATATATTTGTATTAAAAATTAATCATACAAATAACAAGTAAAACTATATAACATATATTTGTTAACTAAGTCATAACAAAATAATAATTTATCAAAAAAATGATTTGTTTTTCGTGTTGTCAGTGTCAAAATTTCAATAATTTATACATAATGTAAAAATAATGTTTACATGCACACAATATATTATAAAACCACATGTTAAATGCAAATTATTGTTAAAATATAATTCAATGAAACTCAATTATTTCCGTAAATACTTCACAAATAATCTAATTTCTATAGTGATAATATGACATACTATATACTGTAACAGTCAAGTTTGTACATTCGCGTAACAGAATTCAGAATCCAAGCAAAAGAGACCGAAGCTGACCAGACTAGGACTGTGACATCCCGAGTCCGACCACATTTCAACTCGTAAGCCAGGATTCCAAGACTCAAGACCCTACGAATGACCACCTTGAAATTACATGTAGTATACCTCTTTCCACACGGCCGACATAGGTCACGGAGAAGCAATAAGACTCTGATAATTAAAAGAGAGGTTCTTAATTGACTAACATAGATCACTAATCTAATTTAACTTAATGCATAGTTTTCACATATATAGGCTATAAATAATAATTAGAATTGGATTGAATTAGATCAATAACGAGACAGAGAACGAAATACATTAAACTAATTATATATTTATTTACAATTGGCATGAAATTGATCAGTTTTACACATTTCAGCGTCGAATGTACAAACATTGGGTGGATAAGAGAACACATTCTCTTTTTATATACAATTCAAAATCACTTTACATAAGTAATCATTAAATTTCATAGAGGGGTTTAACATATGCCCATCTTATGAATTGTTGACACTTAATACATAATCAATCACTACGTTAAGTCTATAAATCTTGATAAGCCAAATCCTATTACATTTGTGGCTGGTATATAAATAATTATATTAAACTTTGATCATGAATTCATTTACTAAAATATACAATATGACTTAATAATGAGCGCATAAACCACCTCAAGTAATGATCGATCGAACATGGCTTTCGAGAGAAAATTTCAGAATGCTGAAAGCGTTAAGGTGGGAGAGTTGGCTGCATAAGATTTTACCAATGCGCTATGGCACAGGTAAACAATAATAGGAAAAGTCGCTCTGCGGATGGATGAAATAACTTCAGGGTTCTTGCGACAAACGCCGGTACCTTGTAACCGATCGCAATGCTGCGTGAAAAGGAACATTGTGTTCAGGAATGGCGGGGGACTTACATGCTAACCTGGCCTTGGCTCAGGCTTTGCTACTGCTCTACCCTATAAGAGAAGATGTGCTGGCAATGCCGTGGCTCCATCTTGAGATACGTATATTACGTATAGCAGCAAAACGAGAATATTTTTATAAAATAATATCACATCTGCCAAGCAAAGAATAGTATATTTCATACTATGAAATACGAGTTAATAGCATATTAGCTCTATCAAATTGGGACCAACTCTTGCGTAGCCTGATAATAAATGTCTATGCTACTAAAAGGAATATTACTACATCTGTACTTTGACATGTTCGATCTATTAAGTTACTTATAGATAATAAATATTTAAGGAGGGAAAGTATATTTCTATGGACTTAAGAATTTAAATGTCAAATATACTTATAAATATGATCAAGGCTAAATTTAATTCTAAATAAAACTATAAGGTTAAGTTTTTAACTGGTTGATCAAAAGAGCCACATTTCGCATATTAAATCATTTAAATAATAAAAAAAATAGGATTTCGAAACAGCGCAGAAAGTTGAGGCTATAAACAAATTACGTGAAGATTTTCAAATAATATCTTCTTAAAAACATGAAAATAAATGCCTACTGTTTCGAAATATTGGCATATAAATTATAAAAGCATTTAATTAAAATAAGCCTAGAAATATAGACACAACCGCAGTGATATAACTTTAAACTAAATAATTTACTTTGAAGTGAATGGAAAATATAAATAAGTCAGATTATTTAAACTTTAACACATTAAATTTTGATAGCAAGTGACATATTAAAATAATTAAATGGATTTAAGTTTTGGTTACATTTAGCTTTATCATTATTTTAAAAGAAAGTTAGCTAACTTATATAGATATTATTTACATTTACACAGAATTACACAGAGCTCTGTGGTTTGAAAAATAAAACGGTACCAGTATTATTTATCTGGACTGCAAGTTCTTGGCTGTAGTTTTGGTGAATTTTACTTGGCGGCTGGTGGCATCATCTTTCCTATTATGTTAGGCTCGTCTCTTCTATCGGCATGATGGTGGTTTAGGCATTTCGACGAGAGAAACCCCGTTCTCCCATGGAGTAACAGCAACAAGATGCCCGCTTTTAGCCGGACATGTTAAACATTAACAATTGTGAAGACTGGCTGCAATTCTCACTAACAATATGGCTGTCTTTCTCTAACAATATGGCTCTCCTCTGTTCAAAAAAAATACAGAGTATTTATATCTTTTCCTTATCGGAATCTCTCGCCTCAAGACTCACTAAACTCAGGAATTTAATTAAATATTTTTCAATTTATAATCCAGATCTTAGATAATTTACATTAGAAACATTCCATAAGCTATTATTATAATTAAGATTTTTCGTTGCAAACAATTGTCCAATTTAGATTTTAAAATAACTTAAATCTTATCTAAGGAGATTTTAATTAGTAAATTTTCAACTAGTTTTACTTTTTACGAATTCCAGGTGTGGTCGTTAATGACACTTGTTTACAATCAAAAATCTTTTAATTACTTGACCAGCTTTTATTTTTAATCTTACATATAATAGAAACTCTTTCTATTTAAAAACAACTTAACTTTTTTTTTTAAAACGAAAACATTTTTAACATATTTATTTAAAATAATTTACAAACATTTTGATATAGCTTTTAAATATATTTTCGAGAAACTTTTTCCCTGAAATATATTTAAAACAAGAAATCTTTTAACAATTTTTAAAGACATTTAATATTATTTTTAGATACTGGCTTTTACATATTTTAAATCATGTCTTTCTTCAATATAGCACAGATTATATTTCCACATACGAAATTACAATATTAAGCAACAAAATTAATAATTTACACTTAACATAAATAATATAACGAATATTTTTAGAAATATTAAATAAATTTAGTATGCTATAATTTTACTAATCCTATCTAATTATAGCGTTGGTTCGCACGTAAATATATAATGCTGTTTAGACAGACATGAACTAATTTTAAATATATTAACATTTAAATAGGTTCGAACTTAGCACAGATGAGAGTGTCATTAGGTTTGATGGTGAAACGATAGGGGCTTGGAAAATTATCGTTTCAATACTTCAATGTACAACATAAATCTGAATGCACAAAATTATTTCATGTACATATAAACGATTTAAATCCAATTGTCACATTTTACATGCTGACAAAGCAAAGATAAAATACATAATATTTATAATATAATCAAAAAGATTTAACTAAGATTCTTATCATTGGTATGATTGTTTGAATTCAAATTCATGCATGTATCAGTGTTATGGGAAAGAGTGGTGAGTGGTGGTTCATGTGAAAATCTGTGCTCATATACCCTATATATTACATATATTGATACAGGTATATAAAAAGCATGTATTTCAGTTATTAGATAGTAGAGATGACAGCCCATCTTTTGCATATCTATTAAATGGATTATGTCATATACATGAGGGGTCGGATTGACTTTAGTTCAACATGGGTGTGATGAGAATCTCAGCCTCAGTGTGCCTTTGAGCATTACATCATCAGATTTTCAATTGGATGGACAGTTGAAGAGTTGGTGTGGAGTGGATTGAAGTATGTCCATTAAAGTATGAAGATTGGCTATCTTAATATATATTTGAGCATTTATTGCATATATGTGTAAAGATGATAATCTGGACCAACTGATAATTGCTGGTTTAGCATGAAATATGTATATTAATAATTATTTATCTTTTCAACATATGTGTTTAAGTGTATCAGTGTTATGAGACAGAGTGGTGATTGGTCGGTCATGTGAATATCTGTGCTCATATACCCCATATATTACATATATTGATACAAGTATATAATAAGACTGTATTTCAGTTAGTAGTTCTACAGAAGAGATATCAGTTATCATAATATTATGTATATGCACAGAGTTTAAAGCAAAGATACAATCATTGGGAATTATGACAATGGCAGAAAAAAATGTTAAAATTCTGGTATTCACGTCAAATTAATATGGATAATAAAAAACTCTAAATTAAAATAATCACATGATTCTACACAATTCTATACAGTGAATATCAAAGATTGTAATACTATGCATATGCATAGAGTGTAAAGAAAAGACACAACCATTGGGAAATACGTCAACAGAAATAAGAAGTTAAAATACAGATATTCACTTTGAATTAACATGGCTAATAAAAAAAACTCAAAATTAAAATGACCACATGACTTAACAGTGGATATCAATGATTGAAATACTATGTGCATGCATAGAGCATAAAGAAAAAACACAGATCATTGGGAAATATAACATCAACAGAAATAAAATGTTAAAAATGCTCACCTTAGGTTTAAGATGCAACTGTCTCTTTTACGGTTTAAAATTTGGAAAAGATGTGCATCTTATATTTGAAGTAATATGGTATTAATAAAACAAAATGAAAACAGTATTTGAATTTAAAATATTTAAACTGTATAATCATTTCTATGAATATGCTCTGCTTATAAAACAATTTAAAATTCATAAATATATATATATTCTAACCTGGTCTTTGTGCATCCTCACTTCAGAAAAGTATATGATATAAAATAAAACGGGTTCTAGCTCAGTTAATAATTGATAAATGAAATATTCAGCATTAAAATTAAATATTTCACTAGCTCAAATTTAAAATGCGAATAAGGTTCAGTTTATAAAATCAAATCAAATAAATATTTAATATTTTCATGAGACTTGAAGTGAAAATACAGGTGACAAGATAGATTACATTGAGCCAATATCCTACAGGATACTACCTCAATGGCATAAGAACACTATCCCCCCTTATTACTATTTCAAATAACAAACTCATAGTATTCTTACGACTTTAATAACTTCTATTCACTGAGATTAAGTTAATAATTACATCTTAATCTTCTATTTATAATAATCTAGCTCAATAAAAATCTCAGGTTCGTAAAGTTTATTCTAAGTTAATAAAAAAATACGGTAGTAAAATATGAGAAGGGAGTTTTATGTCATAATCTACTACACTGAAACTAATAATAAATAATAATAATATTCTTCATTGTTTAACTACTACTGGATATCTTTTCTTTTATTATAATTTTATTACCATAATAAAATAATAAAATAATTTTATATAATCTTTTATCTTCATGTAATAATATAATAAATACGTGATAGGATATGATAATCTCATAAACAAAGGATGTGTGGCAACTGATAGCATATAATTCAGTATACTATTGTGATAACTGATTTATGACCAATAAAACAATGTAAAATTATAATTATTTAATTAAAAGAATACCAATAAATATTTAAATTCTTAAATAATTCTCTATTTATCTTTTTGTGCAAAATTATATATTTGTTTCAATTGTTATGAATATATCGTGATTTCATGCAGTGAAGTGGAGAAATAAACAATCCAGACACAAAAATTTTGAAAACAAATTTTAACAAAGTTTATTAATAACAACAAATAAAATAAACAATTTATGTACACTATTTACAATGGATATCCTTATTTTATTCTTACATTTTTATCTACTAAGTTATATAAAAATAATTTATAGTTTAGTTATATCTTTCTTTAGACTTAAGACAAAATAAAATGTTACCATTTGGATTCTCGTTATGGTTAATTTATTACAAATATATTTACTTATTTTGTTAGCAAAATATTTCATCCTTAATATTATTAAACTATCTTATTTTTAAAAAAATTCATAGGAAAACATTCTACAGAAAACAAAATTAACTTTATTATGAGTATGGATTTCTCAAAATATTAAAAAAATTTCATCTTGCAAAGTCAAAGATGTTACATAAAATATTCCTCCAAAATTCAGTACTAGATTTTATTGTTTTATCACACAATGTTTACTAATCATAATATATTCTTATTTAGCCTTACTTTAATATGATATAAGTGTAATAATCAATATATTCCTGTTATTCAATAAACAAAAAATATACTATGCATATTCCTTACATTTATTGTATATCATTGTTTTTAAAAATATGCAATACTTATTTTCTCTTAAAAAAAATAATAAAGCATTTAAAAATAATTAACATTTCAAAGAAAACATCTTGTTTAGATACTCTATTCCAAAATTTATATTTCATTTCCGAAATAAATTCAAAAATATATTCTATGATTCTTTCCTTTCCTTAGGATACTTTGGACCTTCAATTTTAAGTTATAACATTCTATTCCTTCTAAGCAAATAAACCAATCTTATACAAAACGATAGCATAACCTAAGTTCTAAATTATTTATCATTTCTTTTCAAAATATCTTACTGAACGATGCAGTTACATGAAATAAAGATAGCGAAACAGATGTATAGGATTTAAGGAAGAAAGCTAGAGTATCACTCATAATATATCTCAAAAATCATGGCACAGTGCAAAGAGGTATGACCTTTACCTGTCTAATAACCTCTAATACATGAACGATGTTAAAGCTATTTCTTCAGCTTTATTAGAACATCAAATATTTAAAGAAATATAAAACACTGTCCAAATAAAATGTGTACCAGTCATAGGGCTTTGTTAACTATGCTGATATCCACATAAAGACTAAATATTATTTCTATTCCTTATCATATCCTATTTCTTAAAAAACATCATCTTGGTTTCCTGTTCACTAAGTACTTCCAAGCCACTATCTCAACATTATTTCTCAAGATTTTTCACATCTTACATCATAAATAACTATCTGCATTTACAAAAACAATAAATAAAATTCACTGATAATTTTAAAACAATCTAGCTGTTCCATAAGAAAAGTCTGTCCACTTCATCATTTTGTATGCTTAATCATATATAATCTAATCAGACAATATTTGAATATCCCAACATGAAAATTTTAAAAGAATCACATAATTATTTGTTATTATGTTGGATTATATCACTAATATAAAAAAAAATCATTGTATGCATATTTTCAAATCAATCCTATTTCATAATGTTTTTTAAAATGTTGTATGAAATGCGTTACATATAATTAAAACTTTTACACTTCATTCTTACCATAGATGATCTAAAGAAAACAAAAATATACATTATAAATTATTAAGTCATTATTATTACCAAAATAACCTTTATCTGGTCATCATATTCAGTAGGCTTCTTCATCCACTAGATACCGATCATTGCAAACATAAAGAAATATACATTCATACACTTTATTTTAAAATATATTCTTATCTAAATTATTAGATTATTCCATTATAAAATTTTATATCATCAACAAATTAATGTTTTATGTTTTCCTAATCTTATAAAAAAAATTTAGATTTAAACTAGGTTAATAAAATAAAAGGAATCAAAACTATAATTACACATTTTCTTGACAATAATTCCTGATAAGTCCAAAATGTTTACCATTTTCTCTAGAGTTTTAAAATGTTCTCCTCCAAGCGCGTTAAAGTTTAAAAGTAAAAATAATTATTAATCCATTTAGTAAAATTTATAGAAAATAATCCTTGGTTTTAGTATTTAGGATGATAATTATTAAATCATAATATTAATTAATCCCATGAAATTTCTTCAATATTCTCTGCCAATATTCTCTGTGGCGTATCCGATGCATCACTCCATCTAGCTTAACTTTAAAATATTTGGTAAACTTTTTTTACAATATTTCCATGGATCCATCTTTTATTCAACTATATGTTCACTTTTTTATATATGTTTTCCTTCTTAATACATTTAAACTTTCGTTTGGTATTTTTTATATATCACTTTTTTTAAAAAAAAAAACTTCAAGTACTTTTAAACAAATCTTTTCTAAATACATTTTAAACAATTCTAAGACTGGAGGTTTTAATATCAAAAACGCTTCAGTAACATATTCTCCTGGGTTCTTTCTTTAACTCTTGAAAATATATTTTTTAAAAATGTTACCTTCAGAAAGGATATAACATTTTACTCCTTTTGATATAATATTATATAGAACGATTCATAAGATATAATTGTCTTATTACTATTTTAAAAAATAAATCTTGGATAAGCTTATCTAAATAATAATGTGTCTCCAATTTTTCCCTTTTAAACAGAAAATAACTTTGCACTGTATCAGTATAATGTCCGTACTATGATTTTTATGCACTAGAATAGTTCTCCGGTGAAGCACTAATAAAGCTGTATCAAAATATTCCAAAAACATTTTTATATTATTAGAATTTATATCCATTTTATTCCACAGTATATCCATCTTTTCATTGCGAAGTTTAGGTCAAATTTCAGATAAAATAATCCTGGCAAGTACTTTAAAAAACTAGCAAACCATTTTCACGAAGTTCCCAAATATATATATATATTTTTTAAACTCTCTTTTGCAAAATACTTTTAAAAATATCAATTAGTTTTTTGAAAATAAAACTATAAGAAAGTCTTAAAAATTGACTAAAATAAAAATTTTTAAATACTATCTCTTTGATAGCTGCTAATATACCTTTCTCTGGTTTCAATACATTATTAAATCTCCCCTGATACCCCCGTGCAATTCGTATTTATATTCTAGAAAATACGTCATTTGATTGGTCAATTCTCACTTTTAGTTTGAGAACAAATTTACATATTTTTAGTTTTAGAGAATTAAGTTTCAAAATAAAAATTATGACATAATAAACTTAAAAATATTATTTAAAATACTACTTTTAAATCAATTATTATTTTATTTAAATTATTTAATCATTTAAAATAGCTTTTAAAATAACATTTATTAACCTATTCCATTCTTAATATTCCATTTATCTTGTTTTATTTAAACAAAATATTTAATTTTTATATTATGAGTGTATTTGTCTTTATTACATCATTTAAGCATGTTATGCGATAGTTAACTTAATATTTAATATTTGCTTTATGCTAGGTGATAATTCCATCCAATTCTATAATGCAATCTTTTAAAATATTTTAAACTTTGTTATTAATTCAAACAAGCAGTGTGTGTGAAAGTATGCATTATACAAGTCACATGATCAATAACTTTGACAGACGATTTTTAATCTATTTCTCTGCCCAGATTTATAAAATTGATACACTTATTATATTAAATAAAATAATTATAAAAATTTGGAAAAATAATCTAAAATATAGAATTAAATACAGTTTTCACCATCATAAAGTTTATTTTTAAAATATACTATATTAATTTTGACTATTAAATATGATTATAAATTCAAATATAGCATTATCAAATTATCAGTTTTAAACTATTAATATTTGACATATTAAACATACTTTTAAATATTTATAGCTGAGTTATTTAATATGGCCAGCTTTTACAACCATATGCAACAATATTTAAAGCTTTACATAACTACTTTTAAATGATTCTCTATAATTTTATATACTACGTATTTGCTTTAGCCTCAAATTGTACTTTAAAGATATAATTAACTTAATACGATTACCATATTAAAAGAACATATTGTAAAATTTAAAATTTTTAGTAATTGACTGTTATGAACTATTACTGACCTATAGAAAAGGGCACAATATATATATATATATATATATATATATATATATATATATATATATATATATATATATATATATATATATATATATATATATATATATATTTTCAAAAGTTCTTTCTTAAATTTTATATAGTTTACATTACTGTTTAGATACAAAATTTACTGGTATCTCACATAAATAGAGATGTCTTTGTCATAGCATTTAGTTTTAATTTAGACTTAAATAAGGGCATATGTTATAAATATAAAATATTTGTGAATTATTTGTTTTCAGACTCTAGTATTTATCTTGGTTGTTGATTATAAATACTTTATTCATTTGTGGATTTATTTAAATTATATTAAAAACTTTATTATTTAAGAGTGCTTTTTTACATAATTTCTTAGTCTATGTATTAAGTTACTGTAGATGGTAAAATTTTTCATTATTATTCATTTATTCAGGAGACGTTTTTATAAATATGGTTCACATGTCTAGTCAGGAATCATGAATATTTTGGTCTGCCATCACATCAAAATCTATATAAAAGTTTTCAGGTGCAGACATTTTCTAAAGGCCTATAATCTATTTTCTTATCAATTATTGGCATACATGAATGATAAATTTTTCAAGATGGTTTTTTTTTTTGTTGCTTGTTTCAGGTCTAACTCTTCCCTTCTAATTTCAAAATGCCCTAATGATATTTTCCTCTATATTTGAACATTTTTATAATTAGCCCATTTTATGCCATACATAAGTTTTGAAATATATTCATAATTTTTATTAGTCATTCATTTGAATAAAGATTATCCAATAATGAATAATCTTTCTGTACAGTAATTTCAACTACCCCACTTGCACACAAAGTAAGAACTGTTTTCTATCTGATTTTAACACCTTGTGGAATGATGTAATTATAAACATGTGATTAAATATATAAGAAAAAGATATATGATCCTCAAGATGCATACTTTGTGCACAACCTGCATTCATCAAATTTTGTAATGAAAATTATACTGCAGATATATTATTCATTATTGGATAAATCCGAAACTAATGAACGATTATTATGGTTGTACTTCCATTAAGTGATTGATGTCAGAGTTGTGAGGGCAAAAAATTTGACATTTATCAATTAAACTATAGTAATTCACTATTTTTCTGTTGTTATAGGAATTCATCTATACAGTCCAGTACTGTAAAGGATTTGAAAACATTGTAGCTGATGCATCAAGTCAAAATCCAAGTAGATCTGAACAAAAACACTTATTGGTAGATAATGCCTACATTATGAATATTGATATAATATTCAATGAAAATGTACAGAACGATTTACTAAACATCCATAATATACAATCTAAAGATAAAGATTTAACCCTAATTATTAAAACCTTAAGTGGAGAGGAAATTCTGTACACAACAAAAAATCTTAATTAATGTAAGTTAGGTAACCAGGTCTTGAAATATAAACTAAACAATGATGAAGAGGAGAGGAGAGCAGTAAGAACTGGAATATCAAAAAACCTAGTCATCCATATAGTATTTATATGGGCACTACAGAGCTCACAAAACTGAGCAAACATTAAAAAATTGGTTTTACTGGCCCCGGATGTACAAATGCATCCTAAAAGAAATACAAAATTGTCACATATGATAAGATGACAAAACTATAAACATGAGTTTCACTAGTTCAGTATGATCTAGCATACCAGTAAGATCAAATAAGATCTTATCTATAGAATTTCATCGACATTTACCTCCATCAAATAAACAAAAGTATTTGTTAGTAGTCTATGATCTCTTTTCAAAATTCATGTCAGCTTACCCAATATCCCAAGCTAATGCTAGATATGCCATAGAAAAAATTAGACAACATCCATTTTAAAGAGATAGGAAAGCCAGGAATGATATTAATGCATCATGGTTCTTTTTCCTATCTAAAGACTTGAATAATTAGGCATAGAAACAACAAATAAAACATGTGCTGATATCCATTAGAAATCCACAGTAAAAGCCCTGTGAATGCATAATGTGGAAATTTGGTCATTTGTTTGGGACCTATTTGGAGAACAGACATAAAGGTTGGGTAAAGCACACATAATGTGTAATTGATTACTTAAATTTAAATGTAAATGAATCAATAGGATATCAATTTTATTTCAAAAATAAATACCACTAATATATATATATAATACAATGTTTTTGGGTATGAACCATGTATAATTAATTTTACATTTCAATCCGATATTTCAACGGACTAGCAACCACCATTATCAGGGTTAACTTTTGAAAGAACAATCTTGTTAGATCTCAATGAATAACGTGACTCACTGCAAAATGAAAAGTGTGATTCAACTTGAAGTAGTTCAGCATTCATAATATGAGGCTTATCAACATGTTTATTTTCCTCAGTTTTTCCACCTGTTAATTTCAAGTTAATATTAGTTTAAAATTAATATTTAGTTTAAAATAATTTAATAGACGGCAAGAAAATCAAAAAATCCTCTAAATAATAGAATTAAGTTCTGTCTGGATGAGTATATCTATTGTATTATGACAGGGTCATTGACATTATAATATTTATGACATTGTTTAAAGAAAATGGCTCAAACAACCAAAAATGTGTTTACTTGCAAATTTATATAATTTTATATATTTTTCACACAATAATTTACACAATATTTATTAGATATCAAAATATAAATTATTACTATCTTATTTTGAATGGAAATACTTTTCTCAAGAACTGGATGAGCCACCAGGCGGCGTTGCAGAACCACCAAGAAGCCTGCAATTGATATATTTTTTTTTTTTAAATTCGCTAAAATCACTTAATTTTAGAAGTCGTAGACCCCCTCCCCGGCGCATGACACAAATCAGTCAAAATCGCTGAAATTGAAATGTAATAAAAAAAATAGCTAAAAATCAGTTAATTTTAAAAATGGTACCCCCCCCCCCGCCGCACAAAAGCGCTGAAATTAAAATGTATAATTGGGGAAAAAATTGTAATAAAAGCCTACGAAATTAAACAAAAACATACTAAATGTCAAAGCGATTTAAAAAAGAATCACTCTTCAGTTATATAACTAACAGATAATAATTCAAACCTCGTAGTAACCTGTAATAGCGTATTAGTTTATATCAAAAATTATTGCAAATAAAAAATCACACATATATAAAATTCAACAATACAGAAATAAAATAATCAGAATAGAAAACTGAAATTTAAAACAAAAGTTGATTATAACATCTGAGGTGAATAATGTTTATAAATCCCCCTCCCCTCCCAAAATAAGTAAAGTTCAAATTATGAATGCTATTTTTAAAATCCTATGAAATAAATGGGGAAAAAAATATATAATAAAAGCCTACGACATTAAACAAAAACAAACTAAATCTCAAAGCGATTTAAAAAAGTAAAAGTATTTTTTAAAATGCAAAAATAACAGCACGAAATATGGCGGGAAATGTGTTAAAAAGAATGTCTCAGTTATCTAACTAACAGATATAATAATAATTCAAACCTTAATAACAGACTAATACATATAAAGTAATCATTGCTA